>PVKP010000124.1:0-242170 GCA_004027715.1 Plecturocebus donacophilus
ACATAATTGGAAGTAAATCACTCCTCAGCAATTGCATAGCATTTCACAGGTTTAAATAAAATATTGGTTGGCTGCTTATTTGTTATTTTCATCCCCTATTCCTTCCTGTCTCCATTGTTAAGCACAATTATTGGCATAAAAGAGGTTTTTAATACCCATTTTTAGACTGCATTCTAGCCTAGGCAATAAAACAAGAATCCCGTTCTCTCTCCCTCTTTCTCTTCTTCTTTCTTTCTCTTTCATTCTTTTTTTCTTTCTTTTGCTCTTTCTTTCTCTTTTTCTCTCTTTAAAAAAAAAATAAAAAAAAAATAGATTAAAGATTTGCTCACCATGCTCATCATACCCCAAAGAGGCTGGGGCAAGGATAACAAAGGATACTTTTTGGCCGGTGAAGGAAGCAATACTTTGTTATGGTAAAGGATTTGCTTAATGCTATCCAGAAACAGGTAGAGAGAAGGCCAAGTAAAAACGTACACATACAGCACGATTTGCATAATAATTCCATTAGAGCATAGTTCTGAAAAGAACTCATACATGCAGATGAACAAGCCTATGAAGAAAACTCTCAGCCTGTGCCTGAAAACCCAACCTGCTCCATCAAGCAACTCCAGGCATTCATTGTAAACTATTTTCGAATGAGTAGACTGTCTATTTCAAAGCTAGTGTGAAGTATATAAGAAAAGCATCCAAATGAGTACTTTTTCTCTTCTCTCTCTTCTTAATCCTGCAATGCAAAAGGATCCCTCAGAGGTTTCATATTTTCTTGGCTTGGCAACTTTCCGTTTGATTGTACTATACATTTCTTGATATGTTAACTTGAAGCTTAAGCTTTGCATTTTATTCTCAGGTTGATGGCAGTTTTGCAATGTGAAATAATGAGCATATTTGTCGACTCTATTTTGAAAAATAGAAAAGAGGGAGAGGCTCCAGCTTGACATGGAGGTACTTTATTGTCTGTATGGTGTGGTCAGAGCTTGGAGGGGAGCAGAAGGTCTCTCCCAGTTCAAGAGGAGTGGGATTTGGAATAGTGATTCTAGAAAGATTCAGAATCTGCCTAGATGGTCAGGGAGGAACTGAAAATACAGTCTGGAGAAGTGAAGGCAAGGAAAAAATCTTTACTGGAACTGACAGAGTCCAAGCCATCACCACCCTTGCCTGGAACTCTAGAAGATTCTCCCAGTTCTCCCCTTCATCCACTCAGGCCCCCTCTAATCCCTTCCCTACAAGGCATCCAGACGGAACTTCTAAAAATGTGAATTTTGTTACCTCGTCCACCTTTCTTAAAAGCCTTCAATGAAGTTCTATTCCTCTCAGGTTATTGGATACAATGAGTTCTAAATTTCTCTTCAAAGAATCAGTACGTCAGTATGTTCAGTTATTTGTCCTCTATTTTAAAGTTTAACTTCCTTGTAGTTTCAGTAAACAACCTTCTCCACCAGTTCTAATCAGTAGTTCACATCTGTTCCTCTGGTCCCCAGCTCCATCCCGACTCATCCGGGTCACCTGCTTCGGTTACCTGCCCTGGACACCTGTTCCAGTCACCTGCTCTGGTTACCTGCTTTGACCTAGGTCACCCCTGCCTACCTGCTCTGATCTGCCTGTAACCTTCCTTCCCGCCAAACCACCCACCCTGCCACTCCAGCTCGTACCCCTGCTCTCTTTAAAATAGCCAATTAGCCTAGACTGTGCAGTCTAATTCTAGCCAATGGGGGAAAGAGACAGCAGTAGGGGCAACCTCCATCAGGAATAAATACCCCTTTTCTTCCCTTGTCCAAGTGTGTGCTCCCCTTTGCTCCGTGAGGCATACCCTTCTATAGAAGTAAACTGCCTTGCTGAGAGGATTTATTTTCAAGTGCTGTTTCTTTCAGCAATGAAATTTTACTTATAACAAGGCTAGTCCCAATTTCTTGACAAGGCCTAGAAAGCTCAGCCAGGCCAGCCTCACCCCTACAAACATCCATCCCTCAGGAAGGTTCCAGGATTTTTCTGGGAGGAGCTCAGGGTCTGCGATGTGAGTGGAGGAGATTGCTCTGGGTAGCCTGAGAAGGGGGCTGATGGAGATCACACAAGGACTAACGCCTGCCCCCAGCAACCCCTCAGCACACTGCCCTTCTCCTGTTTGCTCTGTCTTGCAACTTCATTGTCCTGCTTTCGGCTCCCCAAGGCTGTGGGCTGCACCTCTTTATGCTTTGGGCCTTTGTAAGATCTGCTCCCTTACCCAGGACCACCACCCCTCCCTCAGGAGAGAATTCTGACTCTGGCTTCGGGTGGTGCAGGAGCTTCCTGCATCTCTCTCCAAGGAAGATCATTCCTTACATTCTTTCCTAGCATTGACCCCACTCCCTCCTTCCTCTTTTATTTTCCATCCTTACCTTCTTCTCTCCTTTCCTGCCTCTCTGCTCAAGTCAGCTTCAGCCAACTTCACAGGGTTTACTCCAACATTCCCTGAACCTTGGTGTGCTCTCTGATTCTCTCTAGACCAGTGGTGTCCAATCTTTTGTCTTCCCTGGGGCACACATAAAGCACACTAACACGAGTGATAGCTGATGGGCTTAAAAAAAAAAACTCTTAATTAATGTTTTAAAGTTTATGAATTTGTGTTGGGCCGCATTCAAATCCATCTTGGGCTGCATGCGTGTTGGGTAAGCTTGCTCTACACTAGTTTAAGGTACCCCCACTGTGCTCTTAGAGCACCCCTCTCTTCAGCATCTCAATTGCACCTGAGGGTTATGTGTAAATTGCTGGGTCTCCAGGCCCTTTGCAGTGGTTGTTGTTCAACATAACTCTCCTAAATGAGCAAAGTACATCTCGTGGGTGCTGCTTCATTATCTGTAGACAGACTCAGTATTCACGTTCCTCATATCATTAGATGAACTGCAGAGATTACCAGGAATTTGCACAGAGTTAGAAAACACTTAATATTCTGAAACATGGCCTTTATTGATCATACTTCTCAGAGAGCTTGTCAGTGAAATTAATGTCTGCCAATCATTAAAAGTAGGGGTTTCCCAATCTGGCTGCACCTTAGAATCTCCTGGGGACTTTTGTTAACCATACATTTTAGGATCTCACACAAAGATATTTTGATTCAGTGATCTCAGGTCAGGTTCCAGGGAATTTGGTCACAGAGGTGTGGACCAAGGCTTGGGAATCTTCTTTTAAGGCCTTACTGACTTGAGTTAGAAATATCTGCCAAATTCCTATAGGACTTCACTATCTGACATTCAGTATGTTCTACAATAGCTTGAATTTTTAGATATATATTTTTCTACTCAAATGAAGATAAACTCTTGTGGATAGGGATGGTATTTATATGTATTATTCTTGCACAAAAATAATTTATAAATTGAAAAAATCTTGCTGAAAATTCTTCTTTCCTCCCTCCCTTTCTCTTCCTTCCTTGCAAATGACAAGTGTTTGTATGTGTGTACATGGGTGCACATGTGTGTGCATGTTTTCATGTATGCATATATTGTGTTCATGCATATGTATAAATGTGTGCATGTACGTGTAGATATATGTAAATGTGTATATGCATGCATGAATTGTATATGTGTATGCATGTGCATATGTATGCATGTTGGTATGTGCACCTATGCATACATATGTATGAATATACATTTGTGCATATATGTATGTGTGCATGCATGTATGCATATGTGCATTTGTGTATATGTATGCCTTTGTGTGTGTGCATATGTATGTGTATTGGTGAATATGTAAGCGTGTGCATGTGTGTACATGCAGATGTGGGTATGTCCATGCACACATACTCATACACTTACGTGATGGGAAAATCAGGCCATTTACCTGGATAAGGCGCACAGGGTTCTGCATGATGTCCTCTCCTCCAAAGAGGTAGAGTCTTTGGTCTTTCACGGCAACTGCGGGGTGGAGCACACCCACGGGCATGCTGGCCATACTCTCCCAGACATTGCAAATACTGTCATATCTTTCCATGGAGCCCATGAGCTCCTGTCCTGCTCCAGTCCCCCCGATGGAGAAGATGAAGTTCTTATGGGCGGTGCTTCTGTGGGAGTAGCGGGCCACCAGCATGGGCTCCCCCAGCCTCCACTGATTGAGTTTCAGGGAGAAGATGTAGACGTTGTGACTGACCAGACTCCTCCCTGAGCTGACAGCCATGCCCCCCAGCACGTAGATGCTGCGGTGCAAGGTGACGGCAGAGGCCTTGTACAGCCGGGTCGGGAGTTTGGCAAGGCTCTGCCATTGGCCAGTCTGTTTGCTGTATAGTAAGACGTCCCTGGTAGTCTGCTGGCTGTCCTTCCTTCCACCCAAGAGGATGAGGAAATCTTGGTAAGAGTTTCTTGGAGGGACATGCAACAGGAGTTTGCAGTCTGGGGCACTGGTGCCATACAAAGAGAACATCTGTCTCTTGGCAGTCTCCAAGATGACCTGGCATGCAGGTGATGACTGCAGGAGGGCATCGTTGGCAATGAAGTGGTGGAAGAAGGCCGGGTGGATGTATTGCAGCCTGACCTGCTTCAACAGTTCCTGCATGTACCGCTTCCGGGCCTGGAGGTCATGCTTAATCCAAACCATGAGAACCTCAAACACCTTTTCCTCCTCCCCACAGAGTCCATCATCTCCGAGATAGTCTCTCAACTCCAAGGCACAGAGCTCCTTCAGGTCAGCCGACATGGCCACCTCTGGGAAGGACGTCAGTGCCACTTCCCTGGCTTTCTTCTTGAGGGTCTCGCAGCTTAAGATTTCTGAGAGTCTGATCATGCCCAGGCAGTTGCTGGGGGCCAACTGGCTCTGCAAGTATGAGGAGCAGGCCTCAAACAGCTTTGGGAACTGTAGCATGGAGGCAGCCTCCATCACGGGGATGACATTGTCCACGGTGATGCGTACTTCCCCCGTGTACACATAGGAGACAATCTGGTCCAGGGTTGGGGAGTCAATGCCTTTCAGCTGCACTTTGGCTTCACTCTTCTCCCGGAAGCTGCTGCAGAACATAGCCCTGAAGTAGGGGCTGCTGGAGGCCAGCACGTTGCGGTGGCAGGGGATCTCCCAGGCACCGGCACAGATGCTCACATCAGTCAGAATCCTGCTTTGCCTTAAGCTGTTGAGCTGCCTCAACAAGCCAGAAGAGAAGTCATGGTCTTTGAAGAGCAGCCCATCTGGTGACTCCTTGTCCATCCTACAAAGAGAGAAGGAAGCCTCCAGAGTCAGCAAGAGTCAAGTCTTTCTTAGCAGCATGTGCTGGAGGGTTCAACTGTGGGGGTTTCAAGACCTGGTGCTTCTGTGTCCATTTCCCCATGATGTCTATAAATTTCACCGTGAACATTGTGTAGGGAAGAATGGAAAGGAAGGCCATGCATATCTCATACCTGAGCTCTTTTGACTTATTTCCTATGGTTATTTTCAAAGGTAATGGGCAAATAGTATCTTCAGCTAATCTGAGAGAAACAACCAAACAAACTAAAGTTGTTGGAAGTTACTCTGTTATCAGAAGCTGAAATGCTAGTCTGAAGCAAGATAATGGTCCATGCATTTGAACAGCAGAAGTTCCTGAGCCTTTTTCCCATGAAAATACCCTTTTTTTCTATTGGCAGCATATCTATTATTGAGTAAACTTGTCTAAACATCTCTTTCTGAGTGTCAATCATTCCCCAAGGATGACACTCTGGAGGTGTGGCCCTCTGGTAACTGGACAGAAATGAGAGAAGAAAATGGACCTTTGATATATATAGATATATATTTAAATATGACTTCATCAAGTCTTGTTTTAAAGATGGAATAAATAGAAAGAGAGACCAAACAATCCCCTGGTTTATTGGATGACACCTGGCTGTCTACCTGCAGAAGAAAGAAGCATGAGGGCTACTTACCTTGTTTTGCTGCAGTGACATCCACTGATGCCTGGTCTGGCTTGTCCCCCTGGAGAGTTTCTACCTCTAGCTCCGAGAGAAACCATAAACCTCAGGCCTTTCCTTAGTTGGCAAATGATTTGTCCTGGGAGGTTTCTGGATTTGTTTATGCTGAAGGCACTTTCATAGTTTTCTAGAGGTTTGTGCAAGGACTGCTGGGCAGGGAGACAGTGTATACATTCCAGGGCTAAGAATAGTTGCATATGTACTTTCCACTGTTATGACATGTGACTTTCCAGTTGCCTTTTGCAGCAACCTGAGGGCCTGCAGGTCCTGCGCATGCCCACACGCCTTGTTTCCTTGGCAAGAGTTTACATCGGCAAAAATAGATTGGGAGGAGTGGCTTCTCTTAGAGAAGACTTTGCTGTCTGCTTGGAACCATCCCGAGTCCCCTGTCCTAAAAGTGTCTGGGAATTCTAGCTGTCTGTAAACAGGTTGCTGTGACCTGTGGAGAGTCACTGAAGATGGTTCTCAGCCACATTGAAGGTGGCAGGTGGTCACAAGGGAAGCTGGAACATGAGCCTGTGGGTGCTACTCAATGGATCTCTATTTCCCACCATCTGCCTGGCAGGATCGCTGGGGAGAGCTGTGATTTCCTCCTCCAGGATCCGAGGTGACGAAATCCATGACAAAAGTTGCTTTTTTGTTGAGCACCCCACAGTTTTCAGACTTATGAAGGCCCAAACCTTTGTCGGGTCTTACTCAGGAGCCTCTGATTGACAGTGACAAGGCCAAGCTCCTCCTGTCATGTCTGCCTCTCCCAGACACGTGCTGATTGCTCTTCGGCCGGCTTTTTATAGTTCAGACTTCCTTTTCTGTCTTACTTTTCCATTTTGTCTTGTCTGGCAGCCTGAGCTAGAGGCAGAAGGCAAGGCATATTGCTTTAGGGAGAGAGAGAAAGAAGACGAACGATGGTGAAGAGGAAGAAGAAGCAGGGACGGGGAGAGGGAGAGAGAAAGAAGAGAGAGGGAGGAAAAGGAGGAGGAGGAAGAGAAGGAAGAGGTAGAGGATGGGGAAGAAATGACGATAGTGATGTGGTAGGAGCCAGCTTTCGATGATAAGAATCAGAATCATGAGAGAGAGCGAGAGGGACCTCACTCTGACCTGCCCCTGCTTTTGGGGAGGTCCGTGATTGTACCAGCCACAAAAGGCAGGGAAGCCCGACTTTGTCTCCTACTCAAGTCTTGCTGAGACTGGTGCAATGGCCTTCCATGCATTTTTTTTCTTTGCTTATAGTGCTTCTCTCTCCAACACATCTATTCTGTCCCCTCTGGAATAGCCCCTGGGAAGGCAACTCAGAATGTGCCAGTCCCCGGCATCAGGCCCTTCAGTGGCTCCGCATGTCTGCAGGACTTTTTAGCCGGAATCGGATTGGTGTCCTGTCTGCTTCCAGAACCACGTCTGCCACTCATGTGTGATAGTCTAGCTCCATGAGACATAATCCTTGTATGACTCTTGTATGCAACTGGTCGCTGTTGGGGAAGCTGGGCTGGCCTGGCCTTTGAGACACCACAGGGCAGGGTGGAAGGAAGAATGTCTCTCATTCACAAAGGAGTCCATAAGGTCAAGGCCAGGGAAATGGGGCCAAGGACTTGGAGGCCAGAATTAGGAATTGGAGGCCTAAGCCCAGGGGGTCAGAGACCCAGGGAGGTGCACACAAGGAGCAGGCGAGAGGATCTGTTCCTACAGATGTCCAAGTTGGTGAGCTGTGTGGGTGACATAACAAGTGAGTAGCCAAATTCCTTCACGAGCCCAGGGATCCTCTGGTTTGAAATCTGTCCCTTTCTATGTGCTCTTATCCTCACTTGTGCTATCATTTTCACTGTTCCTCTTCATCCTCCAGATCTTGGTTTGTGTATCACTTCTTGGCAAGTCTTTTTACCCCCCTAAGACAATTAATTTGACACTCCTCTGTACTGTTTCCATTCCTCTACGTACTTCTAACGGTGTGCCTCATATCTCACTCTGATTATGTTGACTTGCCTGTGTCTCTCTTATTAGAGGGGAAGTCTCTGGGCAGCAGGAATCTTGACTTCGTTGTCTCTCTATTCCTAGCATCCAGCACAGGGCCTGACTTATAGGGGGTGCATTATATACAGTTCCTGCATTGAGCTGGAACAGAATGGAGAATGCGAAAAGAAAGGGAGCTTTGCTGGGTGGACCTCACACCACTGTCTGCTGTGCTGGTTTGGCAGAGCTGCCACGTGCAGCTTGCTGTGTAGACGGCCCTGCAAATGTGCTCTGGAGTGGCCCTGGGTGTCCCTCATTTTAATCATTCCAATCATGTGATGAAGTGAAAAGTAAAACACTTGTTTTATAATGCAGAGCAAGACTTAAGTTCAGGCTGGAAACTGAACTGAGGTCCTCCCAACTCCAAAGCTAGCATTCTTGTCCTTGACCTCGGAGTGAACATGAGGAAGAAATAACTTCCTTCTTGCTCTGAAACGCCTGCATTATTTCTCGTCCAGGCAGTGAGCAAGCCAAGGATTTGTTCTGAGGGTAATAGGTAGGGACTCCTAGGAGTGAATGAACACAGCCCCGTTCCCTGGGAAGAAACTTGGATTTTCCCCTACATCCCCTTACTAATTAGACCTTCTGGAGTCCAGCCCTGTCGAGTGTTCAGATGGGTCTGTGTGCAGCATCGATATCTGGCTGACTTTACTAAATCTCTTGGTTTCTAATGTTTAGAAGAAACAGGCCCTGTTTTGTTGGCCTGGGCTTCTAGGAAGATCCTGGTTCTATGTCAAATGTCAAATGTCATGACACAGAGACTTGGTGTTCAACACGGCAAACACACACATATAAATCCAAGCCTGACCGCAAAAGCATCTCTACCACCCACATGTAACCCAGCCAGCCCATTCATGAACTGATTTATCTCAGAAAGGATTACACTTTTTGTCTTAACTTTCATAGGATGTATTAGTCTAGGGCCTGAACCTATAGCCACCTAAAAGAAATGAGATCAACGAGGACATTCAGCTCATTGTCCCTCCTTTTTTTTTTTTTTTTTTCTGAGACAGGTCTTGCTCTGTGGCCCAATCTGGAGTGCAGTGACACAATCATGGCTCACTGTAGCCTCCAACTCCGAGGCTTCAGTGATCCTCCCACCTCAGCCTCCTGAGAAGCTGGGACTGCAGGCATAAGCCACCACATCCATTTATTTTTTGTATTTTTTGTAGAGACAGGGTTTTTCTGTGTTGCCCAGGCTGGTCTCAAACTGCTGGGCTCAAGAGATTCACACACCTTGGCCTCCCAAAGTGCCGGGATTACAGGCATGAACCACAGTCCTCCTTTTGAAGAAAGTCAGTGTCATAACAAGTCAAGGCCTGAACTTTGGGGGCAGAAGGGCTGGGGGTAATCTTGGCATTTCCCCTCAGTATTCATGTTGTCTTGGGTAAGTTACTTATATTCTTCCAACCTTAGTTTCTCCATCTGTTAAATGGGGATAACCATCTTTGTCACAGCAAAATAATGTATGTGCAGTATGCAGTAAAGTGCCTGGCACAGTGTATATTCACAATAATGTATGGTCAGTATTACATTATTATTCTAAAATTAATCTCATTAGATTCCAGTGGGTCTTGGTGCCTGGTTTTCCACATCTCAGATGGTCCCCTGTGCATTCTAGCAGTTTCCTTTTCCTTGAGCAATTGCTATGATCCTCTTGATCTACTTAGCCTCCGGGGGTCCTGGGTTTCAGTCTAGGCTCTGCTATGGACGGGCTGTGCATCTTTGGATGAGTCACTTAACCTCTCTGCGCTTATTTCCTCACCTGGCCCTTCCAGCTCACGTTTCTGTGGTTTATACCCTGAGGTGTTCTCTGCAATCTGTGGTCTAGAATGGGGACCGGGAGAAGCTGAGACTGAGGGATGAGGGCTCTTCAGAACTTCCTCCCAGCTCTGGCCTGAAGCCAGGTGCAGAGAAGAAACCCAAGCTGCCAGCGGGTGCTCTTGACGAGTTTGCCCTTGTGTGTCAATCGGGAAAGCTTTCATTTTCCTCCTGGAGTTTTGGATTACCATGGCAGGCACTTTGACTTAAGAGACCTTGATTTCTTTCCTGTCTGGGTGTGTGGGGTCTGTGTCCCCAAGAAAAGGGCAGGCTGGCTCCTGTCAGCAGCAGGTTTGACAATGACAGCTGGGAAGCCACAAAACACTCTCTGCCACACCCCTACCCTCAGTCCTCTCAACCCGCTGGGCTGTGCTCCCCACCTGCCCCTTCCCGGAGAAGGCCCCTCACTCTGATTAGGAACCATAGCTGTGGTAAGTGCTGTGTTTCAAGGATGGACAAACAGGCACATAAAGGCCCTTGCAGTGCTGTGGTCTCCCTAGAAGGCTGTCTCCTACCAGCATCAGAGAATCTACTTTTCCCACAGGTGGAGGAGAAACATGAGGGGCTGATAGGTAAGGTTGCATTTAACTGAATCATTAAAAACTGTAGGAAGGAACTTGCATCTTGACATAAGATTTTAAATGTTTTTAAACATATGTGAGAGCCTGCCTATCTGTGTCTCTCTCTATCTGGCTAGGTGTCTTCTCTCAGCAGCCTGTGGAAACCTGAACAAGGACTTTGTACTCCAGGAAAGGCTGAAAGGGGGCCTGCTCCTTGAGTCCAGGGGTTGCCATGATGACCGCTCTCCAGAAGCAAAAATTTGAAGGCTACTCTGACTAGGCCAGTAGTGCAAATGACTACATTCCCGACTCTTCCTCCACCCTGCTCCATCACCAGAAAATATCTTCATAGTTTTTTTCCCTAGGGAGAATAAGGGAGAAAAAAAGGACAACAGAGATGACGTCAGGATGGCTAGCAGATTGTTGGTATAACCCGGCTGTCTGCCCCCCTCTTTCTTCCTGCAAACTAAAGTCTGACCTCATCCATCATTTATGCCACAGATCAGCTTTCTGGGCTCTCAATCAAACTGGGAAGAGAGAAAGAACAGGACCAAAGAGGTTTCTTACTCTCCTGTTTTAGCACTGTGAGTCACAAAGAATAATACACTGTTGCGGCCTCTCTGCTTCCCAGGACCAGGCATTCCCTCTTGGTGAAATAGGCATTTAGACGAAAACATCACCTCCCCCAACCACTCAGGAATGATTTGGCAATTTGCTGCCAAATTGTGGGATAGAAGGTAGGACGCTTACAGGAGCAGAACTGACTGGGAGGGTAAACTTTACTACCTTAAAGTGGGATTAGTTAGGATCTCTATGGGAAACGGGAATCTAGCAAGGAAGGGTCATTTATCCATATATCCATTCATCTATCATCCATCCTCCATCAATTCATCATCCATCCTCCATACATCCATCATTCATTCATCTATCCATCCATCTATCCATCCACTGTCCATTCCATCATCCATTCATTTAGCCATTCATCATCCATCCATCATCCATCTATCCATCCATCATCCATCCATCCATCCATCCATCCATTCATCCATCCTCCATCCATCCATCATTCATCCATCCTCCATCCATCCATCCTCAATCAATTCATCACCCATCTTCCACTATCCATCCATCCATCATCCATCCTCCATCAATTCATCCTCCATCCATTCATCCATCCATCCTCCATCCATCCATCCTCCATCATCCATCCATCCTCAATCAATTCATCACCCATCTTCCACCAGTCTATCCATCCATCCATCCATCCATCATCCATCCTCCATCAATTCATCCTCCATCCATCCTCCATTCAGCCATCCATCCATCCATCCTCCATCCATCCATCCATCCTCCATCCATCCATCATCCATTAATTCAGCCATCTATCCTCTATTCATTCAGCCATCTGTCTATCATCCATCCATCCTCTGTCCATCCAGTATCCATTCATCCCTCCATCCATCATGTATCCATCCATTCATCCATCCAACCATCCATCACCTATCCATCTACTCATCCATCTATCCATCTATCATCTATTCATCCATCTATCCATCCATCATTTATCCATTCATCCATCTATCCATTCATCTATCCTCCATCCATCCATCCTCTATTCATCCAGCATCTATTCATCCATCCATCCATCATTTATCCATCTGTTCATTCATCTATCCATCCATCATCTATCCATTAATCCATCCATCCACCCGTCCATCCGTCATCTATCCATTCATCTATCCATCTATCCATCCATTTATCCAGCCATTCATCATCTATCCATCTGTTCATTCATCTATCCATCCATCATCTATCCATTAATCCATCCATCCACCCGTCCATCCGTCATCTATCCATTCATCTATCCATCTATCCATCCATTTATCCAGCCATTCATCATCTATCCATCCATCCATCCTTCATTTATCATCATCTATTTATCCATTCATCTTCCATCCATCCATCCACTTATCCAGCCATTTATCATCATCCTTACATTCATCCTCCATCCATCTGTCATTCATTTATCCATTATCCATCCATCTGTAATACAGACTCTAGGGAATCAGACAAGCTCTTTGTCCACATAGAACTTACACTCTTGTAGGGAAGACAGACAAATAAATAATTTAAGTGTCCAAAGTGTTCTGAAGGAGAGCCTTCCCCAACCTCCCTCCTTGCAACCTCATCTTCCTGCTACCATGAATTCTTGGTACCGGTAGAAGGAGAACTTTATACATATATCTGAAAAGCTCTTGCATCACCTGAATTTTTGCCATGTGTTTCCATCTCTCTCCTATTAGGTTTTGGCTCTTTGAGGGAAGAAATAAACTTAGCCCTCTACCCCTTATTAGTAAAGACAGAGATAAAATATAATAGAATTTGGCGACAGCGTCTGCCCCTGGAGACTGTTTTCTTACTTCTTTGTATTTTTATAAATATCTGTCTTTTAAGTTTTTCCAAAAACATTTTTAACCTATGTTTTCCTAATGATCAAAAACAGGAGTAAAGAAACATTGTTTTGACTCCCTTCTAGTTAAAAAACAATTCTAGAACACTTTTATTTCTTCCCATTTCTGGGCTTTTGTAAAAATAATCTGGGGTTTAAGCCTTGGATTACTGTCATCAAATTTTATGTAGTGTATCTTTAAAGAATGACTTTGCTATTTATTTATGACAATTATTTACACTTAGCTCTGTGTTTGGCTGATTTACACCCAAGCTGCCAGTTTTTTATGCTACAAGTTTCTCATTCTTAAATGCTTAATTCTGATTCATCTTTGAATAGGAGTTCGTTAAATTGCAATTTTTTTTTTCTTTGAGACAGGGTTTCACTCTCATCGTCCAGGCTGGACTGCAGTGGCATGCTCTTGGCTCACTACAACCTCCACCTCCCAGGCTCAAGCAATCCTTCTGTTTCAGCCTCCTGAGTAACTGGGACTATAGGTCTGTGCCACCATCCTTGACTAATTTTTATATTTTTAGTAGAGATGGGGTTTCGCCATGTTGCCCAGGCTGTCCTCAAACTCTTGGCCTCAAGTGATCTGCCCACCTTGGCCTAAATTGCAATTTTTGAAAGGAACAATATGGGAGAGGAGTATTTTCTGAATCCTCAAGAGTCTCCATTTCCTACCACCTCAGAACAACAACTTGGCTTGGTATAATAGTTTGGGGTCAATTTTTTTTCTTGAAATATTTCTGGAAACTACTCATCTTATTCTGGAAAAGCTGAAGTGCTGCAGAATAGAAGTCTGTGAATTGAGCGATTTGTAGTCTTTTTTTGTTTGTTTTTATGGTGACTTCACTATCTTCCACATCTTGCCCTGTTCTGTGCTTGAGAGTTGCAGTCTCTGAAAAATATGGTATGGGGTGTGTGTGTGTGTGCATGTGCGTGTGCGTGTGTGTATGTGTATGTATGTGTTTATGTGTGTATGTATGTGTGTGTGTCTGTGTGCATCTGTGTGTGTATGTTTGTGTGTATGTGTGTGTCTAACACTGTACTCTGGCTGTCTCAGAAGATGTTACCTATGTAGTAGAGAATAGCTAGTCGGTTTTAAGATTGTTTTTAAGATTGGTCTGTACTCTGGGTCTCTGAGTCACAGAGCAGGAATGTGGAAGAAATGAACTCTCTCCTTACTGACTTTCCAAGAATGAAGCTCCTCTCCTTCACAAGGCAAAGTATGAATAGGTCTTCCACTGTGGCTCCTGGACCAACTGCATCTACTTTCCCACCACTCGAATGATTCCCATGAGGTTTTTTTTTGTTCTGTTTTTCAATCGGTCTTACTTTTCCAGAGGGTGGTGAGTGTTCACTATTTCTTGTAAATAATGTTTGGTGGCAAATACGTGCAACTAGAGAGACACTGTTTTGTATTAGAACACCAGTTTTATTCCTTACTCTTGAGGTTAGATCCTCAGAACTTACCAGGATTCAGGAGCCCCTTGGATCTATAAAGGCTTCCCTTGTTATCTCGTCACTTTTGCTGACACCTGAATAATCAAAAGGTAGAAAAAAGAGTGGGCAAAGGTAAACATTGTTGATTTGGTAACCTCCATTCCTAGGAAAGCTTGCCAGAATCCCCAGGGCTTTGAGTAAGGAAGTAGGGAGTATCTTCTTGTGTTTTCCATTCCAATGGGCAGGCCAGTGCAGGCCATGGAGTTTCAGACATGAGCTGGAGGCTGGGGAGTCTGCTGTTTAAACTTTTCATTCCACCCAGTGCTTTGCCAGTTGCCCAAAGGCATTGCACAATATCGGTAGTAATAATAGAACCAGGAATCTGCCATTCCACCTGGGGACGTGCAAATTATTCCAGTTGTCATCTTCAGAATTTTCTTCAACACAAGTGCCTGAAGGGGAACTTTCTTTATTTGTGGCTCCCAAAGTAGAGCATTATACAATGGGGCATGGGGTGGGGGTAGGCTGATGACATGACTGAGTGTCCTAGATGTCAGTGGATGTTCCTTCAGAAATGATTATGTAAGACACTATCCAATCCAATCATAGGATAACCTCTTCTGAAATTGGAAGAGCAACCAGGTCATATCAATGTATTATTTCATTCCAACACAAAATGATTGAACGCCTGCTACACACCTACTATATTCCCTGCCCACAGAATGTCTTTGGAGAGACAAAGATCCCATTTTTACCATGCTATACACTAGCCCTCTCTCCTACCTGAAAATCCCTCTCCCAGTTAGAGCAGATAATGAGTTAGACAACAATGGGCAGGAAAGCGCAGGTTAAGGAGGGGAAGAGATGGTTCCAGGTGGTGTTATTAGAACATGAATTATCTCTAGAAAGAATGTTCTTGTGCTGTGATTAGCTTCTCAGGTGAGCTGGTTGGGGTCTGCAAAGGGGCACCTTGGAGAGGTGAATGGGGTAGTACCGAATCTGGGCCAGGCCTGGGGAGTGAAGGCGGTGTTTCTCTTAGCACAATGCGTCTGAGTGCTGGGGGAGTGCTGAGCAGGGAGGGTGGTCTGACTTGGAGTTACAGCTAAATGGGGAGGAGGAAAGGGCATCAGAGACAACCTCGTTTGCTTCACAGCTATCCCAGGCTTGTCCAGGGACCTTTGAAAAACATTTTTCTCCTCCCAGTGCATCATGTAAGGTGCCTAGACATTCTGATTCAGGCAGAACAGACCCTTCCCACTTGACATTTCCCCACAAACATTCTTCTTGTATTCTCTTCTTAGGCTCTTTTCCCTTCCCAGCCTCCACCTCCCCATCTCATTTGCCCCTCTTGCTCAAGTTACTGTTCTTTGCAAAACCACTGTCCTGTTATCCCTTCTATCATCCCTCCTCATGAGGAATCAACTTTTCTGGACTCAACGGCCTGGCCTCCCAACTCCACTCCTTTCCCCTTCTTTCCGTGGGCACACCCAACTGCTCGCAAAAAGGGGGTGGCTTTATGGAAAGGGCCATTTCTCTAGTTATGGTTCCTGCATAGAAGCTGCCCCTGGCCAAGGCAAGACATCCCACAAAGGATGGTCGATGGACAGAGCCAGTTCTCCAGGGGCAAGGCAAGAGCAGAGAGCCCAACACGCTGAGGGAGCCAGGTGTTTTTCAGGTGAATTTATTTATTAAACTGAATCAATATTCTATGATAGCCAATTTTTCTAGCCTGTGTAGGGGTCCAGAATTATCCATTTCCAACCATTGTATAAAGGAAGAAAAGGGATCTTTGAACAAACCTGGGTTGAACGGAGTGTTGCCACTTACTCATCAGGTACCTATGAGCACTTTACATTCTCTGTGTTGTTCAGTCTTCATGATTATTCTTATAGTTTTTATGGGTAATAATAATTATTATCCCTCATTATTATTATGGGGCAGGTTATATTAAGGTAAGGTTTTTAAAATAAGTATGTCTCAAATATTGCATAGGACATACTTATGTTAAAGATGTCTCCTCATCTCAAATTCAAGTTTAAGTGCGTATCCTATGTCTTTGTTTGCAAAATCTGGCAGCCTTCTATGAAGCCCATACTGCAAACGAGGTTAAATGACTTGCTCAGGGTGCTTGATAAATGTTAGCTTCTCTCTCCTATTCTTGCGTGTCTCCACTATTCAAATGGTCAAAAGAGAGAAAGAGGGAGAGAAGGACATCATTATTTAAAGTGAACGCACAAGTTCTGCCCTTCTGCCCATTTGCCGCTTCATTAGACATTTTCATCTGTTGCCAGGAGTGCTCTGGCGACATTTGAAATCAGTAGAGGGCACAGTGGTGATCAGATCCTTTGGTTGAATCCCGACCAGAATTTTGACCTTTCTGAGGTCTTGGCTCTCACAGCCATAAATGCTGGCCCTGGCTCTGGTATCAACTCAATCCCCGAACCAGGTCACCTCTATTCATTCTTTTATGAGTTTTGTCTTCTTTATTGAAAATCAAGGATGGGAATACTGACCTCCGTTCTTCGTGGGGCCATGCTATGCAGCATGGTGCAGGATCTGATACCAGACAGACTTGGGTTTCAATCCCAGCTCTATCACTTACCAGCTGTGTGACCTGCGGCAAGATACCTAATCTCTCTGTGCTTTGGTTTCCTCATCTATAAAACCGAGAGTGCAAAATAGAATGAAGGCTGTGTGTTGTTGAGGCAAGGCTTACTAATTAATTCTTTCACTCAAACAAGCACTTACTGAAAACCTGGTCAACCCTTCCTATAAATGTTTAGGGGCTGTGAATGAATGCCTAGCTCTGTTCTAGGAGAAACTGGGGATACCAAGGGAGCAGGAAACCTGATCTATGCCCTGAAGGACCAATGATCCCATAGGAGGAGACTAATTGTACCCAGGTGAAACAACAAGACAATAAAATCAAGAGTGTGATGATTCAGTGTAAACTCAGGCATGAGGCTAAAGAGGCAAGAATAGTGGCAATCATGCCTTATACTTTTATATCCATTGCAGCTTACCAAGGTCATGCACAGACGTTAGAGGTGAAGTAAGGAGTGGTCAAAATGAGGAGGGGCTGCTTATAGGAAGCTTCTTTGAGGAGGGGTTTCTTGAAGAAATGATAGATTTGGGTTGGAAGCTGGCACCTCTGATGGTGCAAATCCAAAATGCCAAAGTGGGGAGCTGGTGCCGCCCAGCACAGCAGTGGAAGGGCTGAAGTGTGGCTACCAGGACACTGGTACTGAGACCTTTTCACAGGCTCTTCCTGCTGCTGGGTGCTTTTCCCTCAGGGATTCACATGGCTGGCTCCTTAATGTTCAGGACTCAGCTCAGCTATTATTTCATCAAATAGACCCTTCCCTGAGCACCAAAAGTAGCATGTTGCCCCTCTCCACCCCTGCCATTTATCTCTCTCTTGTATCACCTTGTTTTGTTTCATTGTATTTTTTGGATTTGGAAATGATTCTATTTGTAACATTTCATTGTTTGTTCTGTCTCCCTTAATAGAATGAAAGCTCCATGAGACCAAGAGAGCTGGGCCATAGTAGGTGCTGAATTAATTATTTGTTGGATGAGTATGTGAACAGGTAGATGGAGGCCTCAGAAGGCTAGTCTAAGGAGTTAAGGTTTTATAGAAAATTCTAAGGGCGTCAAGAAAACCCATATAGAATATTGTATGTTTCATGTATGTTTCAGAAGGACTTTTTGGAGATAGGATTTGGTGAGTGGTTCTTTTCTCTTTGTTTTTAAATGAGTCTGGAGGGTCGTGAGAGTGACTAGGGGTATTCATGGATGAAGATGGAACCTAAGTTTCAGGGCCTCCCCAACCTGAGGCTGTGTTAGGGCAGTGGTCTCATTCTGTCTTCATGTGAAGGTACCTGGAGAGATTTGAAAATTTTCAATTTCCAGGCTATGCCACGATCCAAGTCCAATAAAAGGCAAGCCTCTGGGGGTGATGCCCAGGCATCGGCATTCTGTGAGCTTCCCAAGGGATTTCACTGTGCAGCCAAGGGTGGGAACTGCTATGCCAGGCACGTGCCCATCTCCTAGGGACTGGAGGCACAATTCACTGGCCTCTCTTACTCACGTAAGAGAGAAAGTAAAACGGAGTAACTTTTCTTCTTGTCTTCTTCACAGAG
Organism: Plecturocebus donacophilus; assembly: GCA_004027715.1. Taxonomy (NCBI): domain Eukaryota; kingdom Metazoa; phylum Chordata; class Mammalia; order Primates; family Pitheciidae; genus Plecturocebus; species Plecturocebus donacophilus. The sequence goes on from PVKP010000124.1 coordinate 18,320, forward strand.
ACTCTGCCCAAAGGTGAAGTGCAGTCAGCTCAGTTGCTGGTGCATTTCTGGATTTGAGAACCAGTTTGGAATCAGCCATACATTTCTGTCCACTGGGAAATGGGGTTGACCTGTCTTAGTCAGGCCTTACATGCCATCCTGATGAAACATTATTTTAGGGGCTGGCAGCCCTGAACTGGCTTCTGTTCTGCTGGCCCCATAGACTGGCTCAGTCCCAGTCTCACCTTTTGCTACCCTTGTGGCTGCCACATTGCCCCGCTTTGACTTATCACGTCTTCAGCAGGGCTGTGGGCCTAGAGTGATTTAACATTGTTGATATTATTACATGTCACACAGAAGATGCCAGCATCACCAGCAGACCTCATGTCTCCACTCTCCAGCTGGCCTGGTTTGAGGGCCCTAAAGAAGGCAGGTAACCCTAAGGCCCCCTCTTGGAAAGCGGCTGTTGAAACTCCTTTACTCTTCTTGGAATTTGCATCTGAAACCTGTTTTGCTGTGTGTCATCCCTTGCAGCCAATACTCATGTTCATCTTGGGCTGCGTATGCAATATGACCTCTGATGAAATCGAACATCTGGGTAATTATCAGTGGACCTGTTTATAATGGAATAATTGGAATAGGATTAGTAAAACTGCAGAGAGACCTGTTGCTCCTAGCTGGGCTCTTAATGCCAAACTAAAGAAGCAACCTGTCTGTGATTCAAGTGGTGCATGCCTTGGAGCCGTTCAAGATGCATTTTGCTCATTCGCCAAATCTCTCCTGCCATCTTCCTCCTCTAACATTTGTTTCAGATGTGAGTTTCATGAAGCGTGGCCCTGTGTCTTGTCTTTGGCAAACATGAGTAACTATTGTAAACATATCATTGGATCTCCCTGCTCTTTGGGGACTCTGAGATTTATAGTGCTTGTGGTTGCTAATTAATTCATGATTCCTTCATTTAACGAACATATCGAATGAGCCGTTTGTAAACACGTCTTGCCTGAGTACCTGAGATGCCTCAGTCACTGTTCTAGACTCTGGGGATACAGTGGGAGAGGCAGACAACAGAAAGGCAGAACAAATCAGTCAATCAATGGAGAGGATGTGATTTGAAATGATGACGAGAGATGAAAAGGCAGCCTGTGATGGAGAAAGGGTGGGAGGAAGTGACTAGTTTATATCTAGTGGGCAAGGAGGTCAGAGACATAGAGAATTTGTTACTAAAACACCAGGAGTTTGGTCTAAGTCCTGTTGCTTGACACACAGAAAGCCAATCACTGAGAAGACGACTACTGCCAGGGAAAGAAGGCTTTAATCGGGCGCTGCAGCAGAGGAGCAGGAGATAGAATCTCAGATCCATCTACTCACGCAACTAAAATTAGGAGTTTTTGTAGCAGGGCAGAAATGTAACTATGTATGGGAAAACAGAAATTATGAGGGAGTAAGGAAGAGGAGTTGGTTAACAGGAAGCAGGTGGTTGGATAGGCAATCATGATGAGTAAGGGGTCTGGTGTCTCATTGTCCAGCTATGGTGATCTTATAAGTTTCAGCTCCTTGATACTATCTTGGGAAAGGGGGTGATGGTTGGGTTCCTGAGAAAAGAACTCAGATAAGACAACTGTAACTTTAAGACTCAGTGGGTCAATTTTTATGTTCATTTGAAAGAAACCATAATCATCAGTTCTAGGGGACGGTTGGGTTGGTTTCAAATTGCTGTGTGTGTCATGGCTGGAAGGCTGCATAAGACATGGTTCTTGGGCTCACAGAGATCCTGGTCTCATTAAGGATATGGATTCAGAGAACAACAAAGAAAAATATAGTAAATGCTGTGATGGGATTTTGTAAAAGGAGCACACAGAGGGGGTGACTAACTGCATGTGAGAGGGGGCAGGTGGATCTTGCCTTCTAAGAGATGGTGAGGCTTGAGCTACCTCTGAAAGGAAGTATGGAAGTCAAAGGATAAATTTGGCTGGAGAAAGGGAGGAATGTTATGTTAGGCAGTCATTTTTTCAACCATCTCTCATTGAGCATCTATTATGTGCCAGGCATTGTTCTAGGTGCTGCAGCATCAGTGGTGAACCTTCTAATGGTGGCGCAGGGTAGACAATGAGTCAGTAAACAAATCATACTGGCTGGTGACAACTGCTGTGAAATCAATGCAGGATAATGTTAGGGAGAGTTTGGATGTGTTTTGAGGGCAGTGATGGGGATGGGACCTGATAGGATGGCCAGGGTGAGCCTCTGGAGAGGTGACATGTGTGCTGATATTCACTCATGGGGCTGTTTGGGAGAAAGGGAGTTCTAGGTAAAAAGAACTACAAGCACAGATATCCCGAGGCAGGAAGAAGCATGACAAGTTTGAGGAACAACAACAGAAAAGCCCAGGGTGGCTGGTGCCTGGAGAGTGAGGGGGAGAGTGGGTGTTCCAGAAAGAGTCAGAGACAAAGCAGCTGGGGACGCAGGGAGCTCAGTGATGAAGACGTTGCAAAGGTCCTGGCTAGGAAGGTCAGAGGCTTGGTCTGGAGTGATACCTTTCAAGGTGGTACAACACAGAAACTCTAAGACATTTGGAGAAATAGAACTGATAGGACTTCTGATACCTGATCCCTGAGGATTTAGGGATGGGAGGAATCCAAGCTGACTCCTAAGCATTTGGCTGGAGCAGCTGGGTAGATGGAGGTGGTTACTCAGATAGGGAAGACAGGGAATGGAACTGTTTTGTGGGGGTATTGAGATTTTTGCTTTGGATGTGTTTAGTATGAGATGCTAATTGAGCATCCTGGTAGAGAGGAGGCAGCTTCCATAGAGGATTGAGATAGAAGAGTGCCAGATTCTTCTGTGGAGGCAGGGTGCCTGAGGACAGCCCAGGAGAGAGCTGCAGGCAGGAAAGCCAGGGCTGGGTGTGGGCTGGGAACAGGCTGGAGGAAGGAGGTGACTGGAGGCTGGGGGACCACCCTGGTCTGCTGTGTTAGTCCAGATGGGAAAGGATGACAACCTGAATCCATTTGGCATCTGTGCCTCAGAGCAGCCTCCATGCTCAATAGACTGCTTCCTGATTCCATTTCAGGACTGGCCACCCAGCACAGAGCATGGAGTGACTTGCTTAGACAACAATACAGCCCACAAAGAGGGAGCTCTTGGCAAGGCTCCATCCCTGTGCTAAGGGCTTCTTATCCTTTATCTCATTTCATCCACACAAAGATCCTACAAGGCAGGCACCGCTCCTCCGCTTAGGCATAGATGCAATTGTTCTTGTTGTTGTTTTTGGTAAGCTCAAAATGACACTAAGTAAGTGGCCACTAAAGACATTGCTCATTAGCAGGCAGAGTTGCCTGTTAGTCCTGAGAGTAGTTTTGTTCTCATCCCTTTATAAACACTCTTGTTTTTGATCCTTAAGTAGGGGAGCTTTGAAATCATTACCCTCCATTTTACAGATGAGGAAGCTGAGTTTCAGAAGGGCAAGGTGGCTTCCCAAAGTGACAGCCTATGAGTGGAGTCCCTGGTCTTGCTCCCTGCATGAAGGGTTAGGTGTAGGGAGACAGGGACGGCGGCAGCACTATGCAGGTCTTTGACCAGAAGAACAGCCAGTGTAATGAATAGTAATAGACTCATGTTTCAGAAGGAAGAAAAGTTGCGTATACAGTAAAAACCCTCTGATCTAACACACTTGAGAGAGACAATTGACCATTTATACTTAAGCCTAAAGCTGAGAATCATTCAAAGAAAACATACATTATTTTATTTTTTGTAGGAAACATTCAGTGTACATTGGTTTACTGAGAACTTTAAGAGTGAGTAAGTTATGGATGGGCATTTAGTGTGATTTCTCCTCTTCCTCCTCCTCCGCATTCTTCCTCTTATTCTTCTTCTTTCCCTCCTCCTCTTCCTCCTTCTTTTCCTTCTCCTCCTTCCTCTTCTTCCTCCTCCTCCTCCTCTTCTTTCTTCTTATTTCGTCTTCCTCTTCCTCTTCTTCTTCTTTTTCAACACAGCTTTAGTTGTGTTGAAAAAGTGCTAGTCTTTCCAAAGCATCCAATTTAGCTTTCACAGAAACAAGAAGTCTTTCTTTGTGTACTTACAGTTGATTGGTATATTTAATATTTAAGTGAATTGGGTAATTGCAGTGGTAAGCACAACAGACAGAACAGGTTTGGGAATAAGTCAAACCTACTATTGCAAAGTGCAGGATCCACCAGAAGAGAGAAAGGTCTTACCCAGTCCCCACCAGCCACCTTCAGAGCCCCAGGGTATGCACCAATAGGCTTTCCAGAGTGAATGGAGAGTGCTGGTTAATCTGGTTTATAAGTTAAGTGAGATTTATATAAAAGAGCCCCTACTGACCAGGTACGGTAGCTCAAGCCTGTAATCCCAGCACTTTGGGAGGCCAAGGTGAGTGGCTCACCTGAGGTCAGGAGTTCAAGACCAGCCTGGCCAACATGACAAAATCCTGTCACTACTAAAAACACAAAAATTAGCTGGACATGGTGGCATGTGCCTGTAGTCCCAGCTACATGGCAGGCTGAGGCAGGAGAATCACTTGAACCCAGGAGGTGAAGGTTGCAGTAAGCCAAGATCGTGCCACAGTACTCCAGTCTGGGCAACAGAGTGAGACTCTATCTCAAAAATAAATAAATATATAAATAAATAAAAAGAGCCTCTACTGATAGAAATACACACACAGTATATATTTTTGTATGCCAGACACTTGAAAGAATGAATGAAATACTTGTGTAGAAATGATTTTGCTTTTCTGATTCTTTTTTCCTTCTGACTCAATCTTTTCTAAAGACTGGTTCTAATTTGACCAGGTTCAGTAGGATTTTTAAAACAGCTGATTTTGTTTTCAGTGCAGTAAAAAAAAATGGCTTGGGTCGGGTTCAGGGTTCAGACAATTAGTGCAGTCCATTTTGGTTTGTGAGTCATATTCTCCTGGTCCACAGTATTCACAGTGAGGAATGATTCAAAACCAGTGCTTTTTCCTTCTGGCTCAGAGTCTAAAAATGCCTTAGGTCTCTTTTGTTCTGAGCATTCCTATTCTCAGCAGTCCTAAAATGACACTTATTGGGAACAAAAATCATGAACAGAAGGAGACTGACATAAAACCCCACTTGATTCTGATGCAGAAGTCGGTCATCACACTATGGAATAGGCAGCCCCCGTGGAAACCACTAACTCTTCTCACTCAAATGCTCACTGTGCAGACTGGCCCTCCCAGCTGCAGGCCTAATCCTGCCGCGAAAGCCCTGCAGACTCCCCAGGGACTGGTCAAATGCTGGCTTCCTTAGTTTCTCCATTTTGCACTCATATTTCTCAGATTTTCTTTCTTTTCCCTTCCCTTGCATGGTATTAACATTGACTGTACATATTTTGAGCTCATTTAATGTCATTTACCTTAGGAACAGAAGACATCAGTATTTCTGGTTTAGTCACAAAGAAGTCATGGGGCATTCTCTTCAGAGCCTTCTGAATATTCCCTGGATACCAGGCAGTGGAGATCCAAGGACTACTCAGTGACAGCCGGCCTTGGGCACAAATTCTGCCATCCAAAATGGAAGTACAAGCAGTGCACATGCAGGGCACTATGTGGTTTTCTTTGATTCTTCTCATGGCCTCCCCACCTCCCCATGTTTTTTAGAGACAGAGTCTTGCTGTGTTGCCCAGGCTAAAGGGCACTGGCACAATCATGGCTCACTGCAGCCTCGAACACCTAGGCTCAAGCGATTCTCCTACCTCAGTCTCCCAAGTAGCTGGAACTACAGGTTCATATCACCATTCCCAGCTAATTGTCTTTTTTTTTTTTTTTTTTTTTTTAAGACAGGGTCTTGCTATTTGCCCAGGCTGTCCTCCAATTCCTGGACTGAAGTGATCCTCCTGCCTTGGCTTCCCAAAGTTTTGGGATTACAGGCATGAGCCCCTATGCCTGTAGCTCATGGCCCCTTTTTATAGGACCTTCCTTCCCACTATCTTGTCTAGCTGTGCTATTTTCAAGATGTCAAAACTCCCCTTGTAGCATGAACCATATGGTATTGGATGAACATTGAAGACATTGTATGAACTCATGTTTAGCTTAGTATAGATCCAGATGGATCCATATCTATGTCTATATCTCTATTTATATCTATGTCTATGCCTATATAATCTACCTACATAGTTGTATAAATAATTATAGATAAGTTGGAGGCCATTATTCTAAGTGAAGTAACTCAGGAATGGAAATCCAAATACCGTATGTTCTCATTTATAAGTAGGAGCTAAGCTATGGGTAGGCAAAAACATACAGGGTGACATAATGGACTTTGGAGACTAAAAATGGGGAGGGGCAAGGGGGTGAGGGACAAAAAAACTACACATTTTATACAGTGTACACTACTCAGGTGACAGGTGCACTAAAATCTCAGACTTTACCACTGTACAATTCATCCATGTAACAAAAAAAACTACTTGTACCCCGAAAGCTATTGAAACTAAAAAAAGATACATGTGTATACGTGATACATTAGCCCATTTTCATGCTGTTGATAAAGACATACTTGAGCTGGGTAATTTATACAGGAAAAAGTATTTAATGCACTTACAGTTCCACATGGCTGGGGAGGCCTCACAATCATGATGGAAGGCAAGGAGGAGCAAGTCACATCTTAGATGGATGGCAGCAGGCAAAAAAAGAGAGCTTGTGTAGGGAAACTCCCCCTTATAAAACCATCAGACCTCGTAAGACTTACTCACTATCAAGAGAACAGCACAGAAAAGACCTGCCCCCATGATTCAGTTACCTTCCGCTGGGTTCCTCCCACAACACTTGGGAATTCAAGATGAGATTTGGGTGGGGACACAGCCAAACCATATCACATGTGTTAGCATACATAGTTATATTTTCTACTTCTGACCACTGAGTTGGCTCAGAAGCAGTGACACCCCAGTATCAAGGAGCAGAACCAGGGTCTACATCTTGGTGTCCAACCCCATTTTCCAATAAAAAGAACCAGGGTTCCTTGAAGAAATGACTGATTCTAGGGCTGGGAAAGGGAATATGCAAGATGAGCCCGGAGCATCTCATAGGCTCTATATGAAGTAACTCAGGAATGGAAAAACAAAGTACACCACCCTATATGCCTTTGCCTACCCATAGCTTAACTCCTACTTATAAGTGAGAACTTATGGTATTTGGTGTTCCATTCCAGAAACTAAAGAAATACTGAAAAAGCAAAATGAGAGGGTACGTCAAACCCAACTGCAAGAGCTCCCAACAGACAAATCTGGAACCAATTGAGCAACAAAATTGATAAGTATCATTGGATTATAACCCAAAGTATACAATAAATTATCATAAGTCCATACTGATTTAAAATGATTGGTGACTACATCAATAAATGGGGAAGAACAGACAAATCTCCTGTTTAGAAGGATATCAAATAATTAATGTAGGTACTCCCCCTCAAGGAGGTGGGACCTAACTCTATATCCCTTGAGTATGGGCTGCATGTGGGGACTTCCTTTTAATGAGTAGAGTACAGAAAGGGGGAACCAGAAGGGTAACTTTTTAGTGGAGAGACCTGACCAACACTATCTGAGCCAGGTGTTCAAAGTCAACCTCAACAGTGGTATGTTGTATCCATAGCATGTTAATAGCATGTAGCCTTGATCTGATGTAATAAGAAAGGTACTTTACCTCTGTGATATTCCTCAAACCCATAACCCCAGTCTAACCATGAGAAAAACATCAGATAAACCCAAATTGAAGGACATTCTGCAGAATTCCCTGACTGGTACTCCTCAAAACCGTCAAGGTCATGAAAAACAAGGAGTATCTAAGAACTGTCATAGCCAGGTGGCACATAAAGAGACACGATGAACAAATATAACGTGCTGTTCTGGATGGAAGCTGGAACAGAAAACAACATCAGGTAGAAACTAAGGAAAAGGGAAGGAAGACTGGGCTTTACTCAGTTATAAGGTATCAATCATGATTTATAAGTTATGACAAATACACTGTATTAATATCAGTGATATGGGAAATTGACAGTGGGTATATGGGAACTCTTGCTAATGTTGTTACAACTTCTCTGTAAATCTAAAATTTACAGAAATAAAATAAAGTGAAGAGTTCATTTCGAATAATCTTCCCACACCCCTCCCTGGCCATTTCTTTTTCTCCTGATCCTACACCTCCCAACAAACTGGTCTGCACTCTATGCCCTGATCATGAGAGAAATCGCCTCAATACAGACAGGTTGACTTGACATCTCTCCGTATTAGACGTGGGGGCTCTTACTCATTGGCATGGGGAGCTGAATACCATTTCCGATTTTCTGGCACCCTTACTTCTCAGCTTATCTAGTTTCTGGGGGCTTATCTGAGGCATTTTTATTGGCTCTAACGTGGTTTAAGACATTGTTTGCCATCTGGGGGCGTTCTGTGCATCCGTCTCTTGCTGCTGAAGGAGTCAGGGGGCGCATTTGGGTCAGGAACACGTGGCCTGTGGTTGAGGATGCTGGGGTCTTCTGGGGGCTGTCACATCTGACTCAGCGGGCTGACGGTCCCTCGTCACAGTCTGCTTCCTTCGTTTCTTCTCTATCTCACTCCTTTGCGTGCTAACACTGTCTCATCTAGACCACTATTCTCATCTCCTTTTTCCTCTTCAACACTCTCCTAAGGGCAGATTTACGAGGGTTGGTGATATGGTTATATGGGGTGTCTTGAGCGTCAGAACTTAAAATTTTTAGAATAAGAAACTGGCAACAAGGCGTTTTGTCCAGGGAGGAGTCTCTTGAACGGCCCAGCGCCTCTTAGGTAAAATAGACTGCTTGCAATGCCAGAACCAACCCAGATGGTCCCTCTGTGCAACTTAGGAGAAAGCACGCTCTCTAGCCAGCTGCAGACCTGCAGCAGAATCTTGGTGTGGGGAGAGCTAGGGCTGAATTTCAGATCCCAGACATCCCCTCGGCCAGGCAGCTTTGCACAGTAGACAACCTGTACAACAATTCACTGTGACCCTAAAATGTATGGTGGGTAGCAGCCCATTTTTCCAGGAAAAGAGTGTTCAGCATAATTATCTCTTCACCTGAAAAGGGGGTGCAGATTGTCCAAATTTGAAATCCTCTGGAGATCTAGACCAAAGGGAATGCTGGCATTAGTTCCTATTGATTCATAGAGCCGATTGCTGATTTTTCAGGACTTGTAGAAGCTGGTTGCTAAACATTTAAAAAAAATTAAGTTATATAAACTTACAATGAAAATATACTGATAACAAATGTAATGAATACTCAAAATTCATTCCTTTCTAATTATTGACTTCATTTTCCTATTGACTATGCTTTTCAAGTTATTACGTCTATTGCCTGTGTTTGGTGGGAGCACTGTATACCCATGTGCTACTGCCCTTATTTTCTAAGCCAGTGCTCTGTGTTGTCATGGCAGTCTCTTGAAATTGGCATGGTGGGAGTATTTACACCAAGGAAATGGACAAACACTATACATCAGTCTTTCCCAACACCCACCACCGATTGTTAAACATCAGCCAAAACACCAGAGCCCTGACTGTGACCCAGTGGGACCTAGTGTTTCCAGAAACTCTCTGACACGTGATCCTGACTGAGGTCGTCTTGTGGGAAATGGCATCAAAATCTTCAAAGAAGAACTCACCATGAGAGGGAGGGAAGACTGGAATGGGGACCCAGGCTCAGCACAACGTTTGGGGCTTCAGGGGAGGCTGGCAATACCACATGGTCCCTGGGCCCAGTCACACTGGGAACCATAGGGAATGTGGAGCTTGAACAAAAAAGGGGTGGAACCTTGGAGGCTGAATGTGGGATACCCCCATGGGAAGGACAGGGTAGTACTTCAAAAGTATGTTTGGAGCAAAACCCAAACACCTTGCTGTGGCCTGTGAGGTCCTGTTTCGTTTGAGCCCTGAACACCCCATTGACCACCCCTTGCTCTGTCCTCCCTCATGAGACAGCATCGACCACTGGCTGTCCAGGGCTCCCTCGGCCACCCCTGTTCTTCCATATGTCATCCCCACATGCTTTGTGCCCCAAACGCTTCCTGCCTAACGTATGGGTAGTTCTTCCCATCCCTCAGTCTCTCCTGAGGTAGGCTTCCCCTGCTGCCCATGTAAAGAAATTCCCTGCTCCCTCCCTTCCAGCCCAGCCCTCATCACCACCCACCACAGGCTCCAGTTTCTTTCTTTTATGGCTGGCTTTGTAATCCATACTCATTTTCTTATTGGGTTTGTTTACGTGACAATTGTTTGTCTCCCTGCAAACTAGAAGGAGTACCATAAGGGCAGGATGAGGCGTGAGGGGCTCGCCCTGGGACCCTGAGCACCCAGCACATGCCTGGCCCATGACAGGCTCTCGGTTCAGGCTCATTACATGATTGGAAATAGGAATTGGCCACTTGTCCTCTAGCCCTCTGGACTTGAGAGCCTGAGTCCTGGTGAGGGATGTGGCTGAAAAGAAATGACCAGTGGCTGTTGCCTCCAGTCTCCATCAGGCCCCAGAAGTCCAGATTAGGGAGTGCCACCTGTGCAGCAGAAGGAAGTGGAATGTGTGTGTGTTTGTGGGTGTGCACATGTGCAGGAGGGCATTTTGCCTATTCGATGTGATTGAGGCCCATGTAGGGTCCCAGCAACCTGAGCAGAAGAAATAGGAGACTTAGAGGCCAGAAAAGACAAAGAACATGAGTGGTCAATGCCACTCCAAGGGGCTCATGGGAGCAGTGTCCCACCCTGGCCCACTCTGGTGAATACCTCCTTGCCTTCCTTCGCTGGGCCCCTCCCCATGGGCTGGAGACACAGCCACTTGTGGTTTGGACACCCTTTTCTTGACCTAGCTCAAGGAACCTGAGACTTCAAAGTGCCGTGCCCTGAGCCCTGAGTTGGCTTCCAGGGTTGCTGTGGGTCTCTTCACAGGGTCCATAGCAGGTTGTGGAAAGAAGTTGGCTGAGTGGGCCAAGTTGTCTTCATTGGTCCCTCCCAGTTCAGGACAGAGGCAGAAGCTAAAGAGATGCACTGAACCCACACATTTTAGGGGTGGGCCTCCATGGGGGAGCCACTTGGAAGCCTTGGTGCTACCGAGAGGGATCTGTGGAGGGCTGAAGCTCCCACAGTAAGTCATGGGACACCCTTGTCTCCTGGGGTGGTGTCGAGGGACTTTCAGCTTCTTGTATGGTTCACCCAGGCCAGCTCCCCAGAATTTATTCACCCACAAAACCCAGGTGACTCATTGTGAGTGAGCAATAGTGTGGAGCCCAGTCAGGGCCTGGCACAGAATTTCATGGGGTATGATGTGCCCTGCCAGGATGTACTCTCCTCTGTGCAGCCCTGGAGATGGGGTTCAGAGCCCCCCACCTATCTAAGCATATGGGTGGCAGGAGCTGGTGTTCCTCCAGTGGCCCTGGAGGAAGGCGCTAGTAAGAGGAATAGGCCTGTGCAGTGCAGAGATGGCAAGATATGTTGCTCTCCTCTTTCCCTTCTTTCTATTTTATCCTCCCCTTTCCCTCTCTCTACAGGCAGGTGCTGCCCTTGAGACTGGGGGCACAGGGAGAGGTCAGAAGGACCTGGGCAGGGTAGGGGTGTGTGGAAGGGAAAAAAGAACACATTTCTGAGCTGCCTCCATAGGAGAGGAAGAGTGGGGCATGCCTAGGACAGACCAGACCCCAGGCGAGTACCTAGAAACTGGCGCCAGCTTACAAGTGATGAGCAATATTGAGCAGCCACAGAAAGGAGCCTTAATGTCTCACTCAGCAAAATTTCAGACTAAAGCACTCATGGACCATGAGCTCGTCCAGCAAAGAGCACAGGCATTAGAGGCAGAAGGACTTGGGTTGAATTCTGGCTCTGGTACTTTCTGTGGGTGAGCTTCAGAAATGATCTGGCTTCTCCATCTTATCAGTCTCAGTTTCTCCACCTTATCAGTCTCAGTTTCTCCACCTGTGAAATACCTTCTTGCTTGTCTCTGTTAATTATGGCCATCAACAACCTCAAATTATTTCTGTTTTTAATAGATCTCTTTTCCGTCCATTGATTTGTTTTTCTGTTCTTACCATGGGTTCAGATCTCAAGAACTGGTTGTTTTGTTTCTGGTTATAAAAGCAAAGATCATCTTTGGCAACAAATAGGTAAATACAAGTATGTTTTGTTACTGAGCTTGGTTCTAGAAAATAATTTTGTATGTATTAAAGCTTATAATGATGGCAATGACTATTAAGTAGATAAACCAGGATATTGAAGACACTGATGCTTACATAACTTAATATGTCCATCACTGTTTTGTAGCCACTGAAAAGACAATTATGGCATCTGTCCTTAGACTGATTGGGCTGTTTGTTATATGTTGATCATACCACCAAATGATGTGAATGAGATTGTGCTACTTGGTAGTGTCGGGCACAAATAATCAGTCGATGAATGATAACAATGATTATTGGACCAAGGTGTCCAGGTTCTCTTGACAGATCCCTCTACGTCTAGCAGCCACTACAGTGATTTCTCAAAGCCCAAATGTGATCCTGTTTCTTGTTTAAACATATCCAATGACTGCTGTTGCCCAAAGGACCAAACTCATGCTTGGCAGGCAGAACCATGGCTGATGTGGTTCAAACCTATTTTCAGCAGCTGCTTTGCCTGCCTGCTGGGGCCACTCCTTTCTTTCCACATATTTGTGCTCCAGGAGAATGGATTTCACCTCTTCCTGAACGCATCCTGCCCACTCATGCTTCTCCAGCCTCTGCTTGTGCCCTTCTTCCTTTATTTTTCTGGAGAGCTTCTATGCATCCTTTAAAATCCAGCACGAATGCATCCCTGGGAAGTGTTCCCCAAGTTTCCCATGCAGAGCTGTGTGTGCTCTCTTCTTGCTTATGGGTAGAACCCTTTACCTGTTTGATACAGTTTAGCTCTCCTCCCATCCAAATCTCATCTTGTATTGTAATTCCCATGGGTCGAGGAAAAGACCTGCTGGGAGGTGATTGGATCAGTGGGGGAGTTCCCTATGCTGTTCTTATGATAGTGAGTGAGTTCTCACAAGATCTGATAGTTTAAAAGTGTGGCATTTCCCCCTGCCCCCATCTCTCCTGCCACGATGTAAGATGGCCTTTGCTTCCCCTTTGCCTTCTGCCATGATTGTAGGTTTCCTGAGACCTCCCCAGCCAGGTGGAACTGAGAGTCAATTAAACCTGTTTCCTTTATAAATTCTCCAGTCTCATGTCGTTCTTCATAACAGTGTGAAATTGGACAAATACACTGCTCTTATTAATGCACTTACAGAATTCTGTTGATTAAAAGAGACATTATTGACCTGGGAATGAACTGCCCCAAGAATATTCATTGTTTTACTTATCTTTGTATTCTCAGAGCACAGCACAGTGATTGGCAGATAGTAGAGAATTAAACAGATGAATGAATACAGACCCATTCCCATGTACTTCAAGTGATTTTTCCAAGAAAGGCAGTTAGTAGCATGACTTCCAGTGTCATCCAGCCCTGGATTCAAATGCTAATTGATATGGTTTGGCTCATTGTCCCCACCTAAATCTCATCATGAATTGTAATCAGCATGTGTCAATTGTAATCCCCAGGAGAGACCTGGTGGGAGGTGACTGGATCATGGGGTCAGTGTCCCCCATTCTGTTCTCGTCACAGTGAGTGAGTTCTTATGAGATTTGATGGTTTTATAAGGGCATCTTCCCTCCTTTGCTTACCACTCTCTCTCTCCTGCTGCCTCTTCCCTTTCCACCATGTGCCTCTTCCCTTTCCACCATGATTGTAAGTTTCCCAAGGCCTCCTCGGCCCTGTGGAACTGTCAGTCATGTAAACCTCTTTTCTTTATAAATTACCCAGTCTTGGGTATGTCTTTATAGCAATGTGAAAATGGCACTTGTAAATGAATTTCATTAGGTTACTTAATGTGTCAGTTTCCTCAAGTGATAATTGGGAGTAATATTAACCCCAGAGAGCTGTGGGGAGGATTAAGAATGAAATCATGCTACTCAGTAGTGTCAGGCACAAATAATCAGCCAATTAATGATAACTATGATTATTGAGCCAAGGTGTCCAGGTTCTCTGGACAGATGCCTCTATGTCTAGCAACATGTGGCTATGAGGCTAAAGTCTTGGAACACAGCATCTATTGGTGTGAAGCCAATTCACTTCAGAGGTAGACCATTGTCCTTGATCCTGTTGGCACTTTGCTCGGCCTAATTGTGTTTGAAGATCAGACAGAAGGCTCAAGTGAGTCAAGTGTCTAGAGAAGAAAACCCAATTAAACCAGGTAGCAGATTAGGGAATTTTACCCTAGTTATGTTTTACAAAAGCAAGTGAATTGTTTCCTTATGACTAGCCTTGATTAGTGACCACTAAAAATTGTATGTTTGAATTTCACAAGTCATATGTTTCCAAGAGCCCAAACTAATCAAGATAATCTTTGGAAAAGCAGCTGATAGGGGCATACGCCACAACTTTAATTAACAATGAGACTTTGAAATTGAACACAACACACAGAAGGAAAATTAATAAATTGTTTAAATTTGTCTTTCCTGTACCTCATTCATTCAATCTTAACCCAGAGCATACACATCCTTGTGTGATGCATATTCTTCTAAATGTGCCATTACAAATGCATCATTTCTTCATCAACTGCTGATTTCATTTGTGTTTAGAAAGCATCCAGTTACCATGCTAAAGGAAAGTGAAGAGACAGCCCAGATGCTTGCTAAGCCAGCATTCAAGGTACCCTGCCCACGCATCTTGACATTGCTGCCCTTAACTTAAACAGCGTGGCCTGGCTGCACTGCTGAGGCTGCCAAGAAAGTAATCCAGGACTCTTGAGGGTTTTTTGTGCAAGAGTGTCATTTGCAAGTTTGATTTGGAATGTGCTCTTGACAAAGGTGGTTCCACCCTGTGTTCCTGTTACCCGGGCTTGGCTCAGTGCAAGAGGGCTACCAGCAGTTTCCGGAAGTCCCCGGAGGTGTCCGAGTGAACCATGTCAGAGAGAGACTTCTGATACTTCTCTTGGAACTTTGCTTTGATCCCCTGAAGGTCCACCTGTAGGAAAAATAATAGCAATGGGGACAAGAACATTTATGGTGTGTTCACAAACAGTGGGCATTGTTCTACACACCTTATACTCATTTGCTCATTAATTCCTTTAAAAAGCCCCTTGAGATAGTGCTATTATTATTTCCATTTTGTGACCAGGGAAGGGAAGGCAGAGGTCAATTTCCCAAAGGTTGCAGAGGTGTTCACGTGTGTGTGTGTTCCACTAAAACTCTTGAATTTCACACGGTTTTTATATGTTACAAAATATTATTTTTCTTTTGAGTTTCAACAGTTATTGGAAAATGAATCACCCCAAGCTAGCAGGACTGTACACAACCTGGCAGTGTGCCTGACTTAACCCCTGCTATAAAGTTAAGAAAATTGTCAACACAGAGATGTGAAATTAAGCAATTAAGCGGTTTTCCCTTCATACCCTCACTGGCAAGGATATGAGTGCCAGTCAACATAATTCAAATCACTATCAACTTGTAGGATTTACTTTGAATCTAGTTCATCCAAAGCTTGAAAAACCTAGATGCTGGAAGTGATGATAGGACTTGGGAGAGAAATATATTCAAAGATTGCTCCACCGAAAGACTCTTACAGCCTAGCAAAGGAGATGAGGCTTGTACCGGAAAAGATGTCATTCCAGGTAGATCATAATGAGACTCATAAAAGAAGCAAAGAACTCTTTTTAAACAGGAGGCTTCTTGCCTTTTCTTTTCTCTACTCTTCCCTTTTTTCTTTTCTGGCTTAGACCCCACCTTCTACTCCAGACCCAAAAAGTGGGCTCAGGGATCTGATTCTTTCTTCTTCTGCTCCAGTTACAGGGCTGAGCTGAGAGAGTGAGAGGAATGATCAGGACAGGAGAACGTAGGGGAGTGAGGGAGGGTTTGCAGTGGATGCTCAGTGGGCGGCAGAGACTGCAGGAGGCAGGTGGTGTCTGTCTCTCCCCCAGCCTGTGTGTCCCCCGCCCCACTGCTTGGCTCCTTGTCTCGTGCTGGGGGAGGGGCAGGAAGGTGGAGGGTGGGTGGGGATGGGATACACCAGGTCTCTGTTCTAGTGCCTTATGGCTTTAGGAGATTAGGAAATCTGGCCAAACTACTCTATCTAGCTGGACCTGAAGCCTTCTGAGGAAACTGCCCACATGTTAAGATGGCCTAGGACGTGTGGTTAATTCTGAGCTGGGACAGAGGTTCTTGGAATAAAACACTCCGTGGTCGGAGTGATCATGGAACCCTCACAAGCCCTTCAGATGGATGCAATCTTTCTGGGAGTCTTTTGGAATCCTGGGTCTTCATTGTGTTCAACCTGCCCCCTTTGAGACCTTCAAAATCTCTCAGTGACTTTGGCTGCAGGTCGAGTTGCTAAGAGACAGAGGGACGGACAAGGCAGAAGACTTGGAGAGAAAGGGAGGGAGAGGGGCTTGGAGCAGTGGGAGAGAGGGGCAGAGGCATGGCAGGAGCAGAGCGGAGCCAGCAAAGGGCAAGGGGTGGAGAGAGAGGTGTGGCCTTCAGTAGAAAAAGACACGTAGAGGAGAAGGGAGGAAGGAGAAATTCCAGGAATAGAAGTAAAAACGCAAGAACCGTCTCGTTGCACAGTTATATTTAAAAACAGTGTCAGATGTTAAGTATTACTTGTTAAGAAGCCATGGATGAGAATTTGCAATGGTATCCCTCCCCTTCACCTCCTCCTTCATTTAACAACATTTTTTTTTTTGAGGGAAGATGTCTGTGGTTTTCAAGTGCTTACTTCCACTTCATTCCTTAAAGCGTCTCCTGCTGCCGATGAAATGCCGCTTCCTTTTATTTTGTACCTCCTCTGTCTGTGGCCCCATATCCCAAAGTGACTTTTTTTTTTTTTTGAGAGCAAGTCTTGCTCTGTTACCCAGACTGGAGTGCAGTGGAGTCGTCTCGGCTCACTGCGACCTCTGTCTTCTGGGTTCAAGCAATTCTCATGCCTCAGCCTCTTGAGTAGCTGGGGCTACAGATGAATGCCATCATGCCAAGCTAATTTTTGTAATTTTAGTAGCAACGGGGTTTCAGTATGTTGGCCAGGCTGGTCTTGAACTCCTGACCTCAGGTGATCCACCATGGCCTCTCAAAGTGCTGGGATTACAGGTGTGAGCCACCGCACCCGGCCAGCTGTGATCCTGACGGCTGCTCCCAAGCTGTCAGCTCCTCCTCTCCTTTCTCTTTCTTATACACACACATTCTCCGACAGCAAACACAGATTGGTTCTTAGGGGGTGAAAAAACCCTTAATATTTTTATGTATAAAGCACTGATATCCACATGGTATATAAACAGATTTATAGTCTTATCTCTGGCATTAAAATTTCTTGGTTGGAAGGGATGGTAATGAGGAAACACGTGTTTAAAAAGGCTCCTGAGAGGAGCAATAGTTTTTAAAAAGATAGAGAACCATTGCCTTATGCTGATGTGTTTGCTTCTGCAGTGTGGCCGTTAAGGAAAGGCCTAGCTCAGGAACTTGGAAATGATTCTCTTATTGTCCCTGCTGCTGGCTGACCTCTTTCAAGTGTCTTTGTTTTGTCTTCCTTAACATGGAGCTGTGTGTGGCTGCAGCCCCACAGAAATGCTCTGCAGGGTCACGTCTGTTTCCCTCCGTGAGCTCTCTGGAGCCACAGAGGAAAAAAAGAAGCAACGATCATTACTGTATTTTTATAAAAAGAAACAGATTGAAGTGGAGCACAGCGTCTTCTACAAATTCTGGGAAGGGAAGGGCTGTCTCTGTTTTACTTTTTCTGTAAATAAGCCCTTAATAGAAACTATTTGTTGATGACATCGGCGGTGGAAAAAAGAGAAGTTGCAGCCGCCTCTTTGGAGTGGGGGTGTGTCTTACCTCGGCCCTGGTCACGATTATACGAATCAATGTCTCCTCATCCGTCCCCACACCCTTCATCGACTTGTATAGACGTTCAGCAAAATAGCCCTCACAGTCCCGGGCACATCTCACTAAACGGATACAGGAAAAGAGAATGTGAGGCTTTCACGTTTTGTGGAATGACGTGGGGACCCTCCCCCGCCAATGTCACCTGGCTCGCCCTCAAGCTGACTGAATGGTGAGGCGGATTTGAAAGGCGCTGACTTGACGCTGTTGTGAAACGAGATTCGGAAGATTCCCTGGTCAGAGCACCTGGAATCTTCAAGCAGAGCTCCTCGCCTGTCCCCTGAAGACCCCCCAGAGGACAGCTGTGGCATCCTTCGGCCTTCCCAGCCACATCCATGATTCTCGTTATTTCCCAGCAGAAACAACTTTCCCTATCTAAGTGCAATCTCTGGTGCTGTTGTAGGGTTCTGAAGGGAAACAGATTGGCCAGCAACCGTCTGGAATAAAACATCATCTTGACCGTGTGTTCAGCTGGACAGCCGCCTGCTCTCCTTCTCAACGGCCTCCCCACCCTTTGTTTTTCCTTGCTGGGTTTTTTTTTTTTTTTTGTGAGCCTCATCTCTGAACCTTTTCCAGGTTCCCCACGATCTTTTGGTTTGCAATCCAGGATGTGGACTTGATGAAATGTTTGATCCTTTTTAAAGATCACTTTCCTATGATGCTGCTATTTGCTTTTTCCTGGCCTCCCCTTGTCTTCCAGCTTTGATCTATCCACAGCTTAATGAAACGTGGTCTGTATTCATCAAGCAGGTGATCGGGTGCATCTCTTCTCCTGGGAATAAATCATTCCTTCCCCTCCTCCCAGGCTCATATGGATCCAACTTGACTAACAGGTTAGAGAAAAAAAGATTTGCTCTTTAGGCTGTTAACATTTCTCTAGAACACTCGATGATGTTAGTGATTAACAGTAAGTGACTATTTAGCATAAATGTGGAATGTGCAACCCGACTATGTCCCATAATGGGGCTGCTGTTGTCTAGGGGACAGCCTGTGTGATTGATGCTTATGAGCAGGGGAGAGGAGAGGTGAGGGAAGCAGAGTCTAGGTTGGGGACCAGTCTCCTGCTCCAGGCCACGTGGCAGCTGCCACAGTTACAATGGAAAAGAAAATCACACTGGAAAAGAAAAGATGTCTGGCCTCTTTCTCCTGAGGACAACCCAAACCTGCTGGATTGGTGGTTCAGGGGGAACTTGTATGCTACTTTGGGGAGTGGCATATTGAGACTCACTGTGGTCCTCAGACAATCTGAGCTAGTGAGCGCCACAAAGTTAAGATCCTCTTCCATGCAGCGCGACTTAATGCGGGGATCACTATCTGCCTTAAAGTCACTGTGTTCTGCTTCTGCGCAGGGTTCTTCTCTTTGAACATTTTTTCTACCTGATATTTTGGGAAGAAAACTCTCAACATTTCTGTTGTCTGGAATCTATGCGTGGGAACAGCCTCTGTTGTTAGCAGCAGCAGGAATCCCTCAAAACGCTGGACAGGGATAGCCAGAGAAGATGTGGAATAAAACACCTTCTGGGCACGGTGGCTCACACCTGTAATCCCAGCACTTTGGGAGGCCAAGGCAGGTGGATCACTTGAGGTCAGGAGTTCAAGACCAGCCTGGCCAACGTGGTGAAACCCTGTCTCTAATAACACAAAAATTAGCCAGGCATATAATTCCAGCTACTCAGGCGGCTGAGGCACAAGAATCGCTTGAACCCGAGAGGCAGAGGTTGCAGTAAGCCAAGATTGTACCACTGCACTCCAGCCTGGGTGACAGAGTGAAACTGTGACTTGAAAAACAAAAACAAAAGCAAAACAAAACCTCTTCACAGTGAGTGGCAGGAAGGGCAGCTAGTCCTGTGCTCCATGTCTTGCTCCCCTTTGCCTTCAGAGCAAATTCCTGAACTTGCTGTGAGTATAACACAGTCATTTGGACAGCTTGTAAAAGTGTGGCTTTGGTTGGGCATGGTGGCTCACACTTGTAACCCCAGCAGTTTGGGAGGTGGAGGTAGGTGGATCACGAGGTCAGGAGATTGGGACCATCCTGGCAAACACGGTGAAACTCCATCTGTACTAAAAATACAAAAAATTAGCTGGGCATGGTGGTGCGTGCCTATAGTCCCAGCTACTCGGGAGGCTGAGGCAGGAGAATTGCTTGAAACCAGAGGGCAGAGGTTATGGTGAGCTGAGATTGTGCCACTGCACTCCAGCCTGGTGTCAGAGCAAGACTGTCTCAAAAAAAAAAGTGTGGCTTCCTGGGCTCCCTTCCTGAAGGTTCTCAAAGGGAAGCTGGAGTGGGGCCCAGGAACCTGCATTGTAACAGGTGGTTCTGAGGTGGGGGTCCCTGGACCTCCCTTGGAGAAATGCTGTTCCATAGGCTGCATGTGGTGGGAGTCATTTGGCCTCAGCCCCTGCTCCTAGACGCGAGTCATAAACTGGCATAGCTATAAGTTAGCTGGGAGAGGGGTGGGAAGTGTCTAGAAAGCAGTCATGAAGCCGTATTCTGTTATTTGTGTGGCTTATTCTCAAGGTCTTTTCTAATCACTTTGGCTTTCACTAGCACTGGAGTACAGGCCGCTCTGGGAGTGTGTGGTCCCCAAACCCAGGGACTTGACTTTTCCTTCATCTGTACCCGCTTTGCTCTTTGTTTTTTATCTTTAACTGTAGCCTAATCTGTTGATTTGTTGTATCCACCAGCTTAAAATTCACCATAAGCTTTAAGCTCCTTGAAGAGCAAGAACGGGTCTTATTTACCTCTTATCCCCACACCCAGCACAAACTCTGGGCCCAGGTAGGTGTTGGGTAAATGTTAAACCACTGAATAGTTGTAATACCATCTCCTGACTGTACTCTGCTGTTGGGAATCCCTGATTCTCTGCACTGCAAGTACAGCATAGCAAGGACGTAGAGCCTCAGAACCAGGCCAGGAGTAGATCCTATTATCTACCTGAGATTCTTCTTAATTATGCCTAGTGTTCCATTATTGGAACAATAAGCATGTGGGGGTTATTTATATCCTACTGCTCAAGGTCATCGCCAACGTCTAATTTTTCACACATCTGCAATTCAAAAAATTGCAACCTCTGGCATAAATGGGTTAAGGCCCTAAGCACAGTTGCTTGAACCAGGGCTCCTATGTATATACCTAGTGTGGGTCATGAGCAACACCAGGGATTTTTAGGCCTCGGGATATCACAGAAGAGGTCTTGCTTATTGAATGCAAAATGAGGATGGATTAAAAAAAATCAATTGCTGACATTGTTCAAAAAACCCCCCAAAGAAACCAAACAAAAGAGTTTGGCACCTGGAACACATTTTTTAACTTCCAGGGCTGCTTATTCAGTCCTTCCTCTTCTGAGGACAGGTCTCTCCATTGCTTCTGCCATTTGGGATGGTGCCCTGGATTCCTCACCACAGGAGCATGGACAATGGACAATGCCTTCATTCCAGGGCTTGCAGAAAGAAAAAACGGAGCCTGCCAGACATAGCTCCATGCCCATCTCTCTGCTATTTCCTGCCTTTGGGCAACACCTGGAGAGGAGGTCCTGGGGTTTGGTTGGCACAATCAAGATCTGATCTCCATTCCATCTCTTTCCAAATGGAATTCATTCTTTGAAAACATTGAAAGGAACCCAATGGAAAAGGAAACCTGTGAGCCATTGGGCTGCCTGAAACTGGGTAATGGTCCCGAGTTGTCAACAGGTCCCCTCAGGGACCCATGGTCTTAGTGGGTGATATGGTGTGGCTGTGTGCCCACCCAAATCTCATCTTAAATTGTAGCTCCCACAATTCCTGCATGTTGTGGGAGGGACTCAGTGGGAGATAATTCAATCATGGGGGTGGTCTCCCCCTCATACTGTTCTCGTGGTAGTGAATAAGTCTCATGAGATCTGATTATTTTATAAGGGGTTTCCCCTTTCACTTGGGTCTTATTCTGCCTTGTCTGCCATCATGTAAGACGTGCCTTCTGTCTTCTGCCACGATTGTGAGGTCTCCCCAGTCACATGGAACTGTGAGTCCATTAAACCTCTTTTTCTTTATAAATTACCTCGTCTTGGGTATGTCTTTATCAGCAGCATGAAAACGGACTAATACAGTAGGACTACAATGGATGCTATGGTGTACCACTCAGATGCCCTATTCAGGATTGAGGCAGTCATTCACAGCTGAGTCCCTCACCAGGAATCTCTCTCCAAGGGAGAAACTGGCTTGCCCAGAGTTGCACATATTCCCCTGGTACAGCCAGTGTCCCATGACTGGATGATGTGAGATGCAAAAGCCTGGGCCCCTTGCTCCACTTTGGACATCCCAGCTTCAGAGCTTCCTGTGGGACCAGCAAAGCCCCTGTTGCAACTACGTCACAATCACTCTCCCTCTTGCTCAGTGCTGCTTAGATGTGTTGACATCCAAAAGCTGTTCCCTCCAATCTTCCTACACACAAACCTCTGCGTCTGGTTCCAGGCAACCCAACCTAAGACAAGAACTCTCCTAACTTTACTTTACCAAGAGTCAAATAGGCCTTCTGCAAATCTCCTGATGTTTCTTCTTCAATGGCTTCTTCTATGTCTTTGCCAATGAGCTGCAGAGAAAAGCAAAGTCAGCTGTTATTCCAGGTTTGCCTTTGACCTTGGCACTCTTGGGGTTGTTCAGCTATAAAAAGCACTAAATATTTCCAGATTTAGTCCTATGGCTTCAGGGAACTCCTATCCCGACTCTTGCCTTGTAGTATTGGGGTGTTTACCACCCATTCAAGAGGGGGCTCTCTTTGCTGAGGAGTCAATCTAGATATGATTCCTAACGGACTTGACTCTAGTCAGTGCCACTCCCTCAACCTCCATTTCCTCATCTGTAAAATCTGAGAGTGGAGAAACAATTAATATGCTATAATCATAGACATTTTTTACACTGATGTGTAGTTTAGTTCCAATGTCTTCTTCACCCTTTCCAGTTTCAATTTCCCCAGAGGCCGTGGTTATGATCATCTGCCCTGCACCTCCATCCTCTCTCTTGCCTTGGAACCAGGGACTTAGTCCTAGTTTGGGTGAAATAAGTAGGGATGGTGAAGTTCATGATAACAATTTGATCTAAAGTTCCTGATAGGGTCTGCAAGGGCTAGAAACTGGAGGGGCTGGCCACATCAAAATGCCACTTGTCTTTACTCTAGGGTTATTCCAAATGATGCTATATTCACACTGGCTCACATATCGTTCTACACAGCATTACACATTAGGTTTCTTTCTAAATATTTACAGAAGCTGAAGCTCAGAGTAAATTATGACTATCCTTAATACAAATACTGCCCGGGCCAAGCTCAGGGCAGGCACATAAAGAGAAAGGAGAATGCTTTGCTGGGTTTGGGGAAATGCAATTAAGCACCAGAAATACTGAAACTTCTTTCTTAGAAAATGTCTTTTGAGCGTATGACACAATTGATTCTACAAATAATTGAGGTCTTTGAGTATGCACCAGTGGAGTTTATGTAGTTTATTTTGAAAACACAGGTAAACAAAATGTTCCTTGTGATGTAAGTGCAATATATGTGGGGGGAGGACCTGTATCCAGATTTAATGAAGCCCTGTTGCTGGATCTCCTAGTCATTGTTTGTATATCTGGAGGCCTTGGTGTGTGGCAATATAAACCAGATTAGAAGAGTGGGGGAACTGTCCCTTCCTTAGCTGCCCCCAGTCTTTTTGGGTTTGATGCAGCAGTCATTATTTTGGAAGGGACTGGTATCCCTTTCCCAGAAACAAGGTTCTTGTTCTGTAGACTGAGATCATACTTCAAGAGAACATTTTGTTCACACAGGTCTTGTTTACTTTAAAAAATCCTCACATTAAACCATTTTCCATTTCTATTGTTAATACCAGGCTAGAACAGGGATTTTAAATTTTCTGTAGAATCTCAGCCTACAAAACAAATGAAAGCAGAAAGCAGAGCTGTGGTGAGAGGCGGGAGGTGGGCTCCTTTCCCTAGGTTTTGGCATCAATACCATGTTTTCGCCCTCACAGGTTTTTTCCTTGCACAACACCAGGAGGCGCTATTCATATACTACAACAAGAAGGTACTTCTCTGTCTGCTTCCTGCGCCACCCCACTCCTGGTAGCTGCTGAGGCACCTCCATGGGACGCAATCTGAAACAATGGTCTGGCCCAGGCTTTTGGGACTGTACTTTGCATACTTCTCACTTTAGTTTCTGGAACATGATTCTTAGGGGCTCTTTGTATAGGAGCAGGTTTTCTGATCTCAGTAGAAAAACACATTATGAGGGTAGATTCCAAACAAGTCTCTAAGACTCTAGTTAGACAGGTAGCAATGCCTGTTGGGAAGTTATTAGAAGAGCACGAGAGATATTTCTTTTTTTTCAAATTGGTTGCCCCAAAGGGAAGGCATGCTGACAGCATAGTCCTATGCACTCTGGCTTTGACTATAGCAGTTAGAGGCTGAAGCCTCTGGCATGGGCTGAGGAACATGTACAGGGGAGGAGCAAGGCACGTGGTGGGGAGGCAGCAAAGTGGGCTACGGGTGTGCGTACCTACTGTTTATACTGAGCCCTGTTTGGGGACTTTACTTTGGCTTTATAACTGTATGAGTCTTTCATATTTGGTAACATTGGGGACTGTAATAATCTTGCATGATGCAGCAGTTTGGGAAACTCCGTTGCTTGAGGGATTGCTAAGAGTGTCAGAAGTCAAGACTCAGGCTTAGAGCAAAATAAATGGCAAAACCCTGAGTTTTGTGCCAAAAATTAAAACTCAACCCTAAGCCAGGACCACTTAGGCCACATAAGAAACCCCAGATGCTGATCTCAGACTAGCATCTTTGTGCTTTTGGTCAGAAGGCATCAGAAAACTCATAGAACCAGGGTCTAAGAGCAGACTGAACTCTAAAAACATCAGCAATAAATGCCAAGATGAATGACGCTTGAGCAAGGCTTTTGAAATGGATGAATACAAAACATTTTAGAGCTGGTTTCATGTAATGAATCATGAAATCCATAGATTACCTTGTTGTACATTTAAGCTTTCACTCTGATTTATGGCATTGTTTGTTCACCCAGGGAGACTCCTGACAATTGCTAATGTTTATTGAATGCCTGCTGCCTGCCAGGTACTAAGTGCTTATTTCTCTTAACTCATTTAATCCTTATTAACCCTATGAAGTAGGTAGTTATCCCTATTTTACAGTTTGGGTAACTGAGGCACAGAACCCTTAATAACTTGCACAAGAACCATACAGCTATAGCCTAAAGCGGACTTCTTAAATTGTAATATACATTAGAATCACCTGGAACACCTGCTCTAACACAGATGGTAAGCCCCCAGCCCCATGGAATCTGATTCAACAGGTCTGATGGGGACTGAGAATTCTCATAACAGATTTTCCAGTGATGCTGCTTCTGCTGATTCAGGATCGACTTGGAGGTATCAGCCTGGAGAGTGTACTTTCAGGTAGTCAGTTCATACACACACAAATGTGTGTAGCCAGAAACTTCATCTGTGGTCTCCATAGTGTGGAAAGAGGATCTCAGTCACAGAGAAGTCCTCCAGCTCAGAGGCTACACAGCTCCAGGAACAGGAGACCAGGGGAGTGCAGGTCGGCTGTGTTTGATCATGACTCTGGGCACGATTTGAAAGCAGTGGTCCCTAAAGGCTTATATACAGTCATGATAAAATTTCAAAACTTTATTGTCTTTTTATCTGCTGGCAACACGTAGGAAATGCAACTTGGAGTGAGGAGCAGCCAGCTTCAGCTGAGGTAGGAGCTCAGCCCGGCGATTCTTGGAGTTCTCATCCACTCTCTGCTACCGACTCGCTGTGTGGTCCTGATAAGTTACAGATGGTTCCTCACTCAACAGACTTTCCTTGTCCAGCAGTTGTGGGTCACAATAGCTGTTCAGCCTACGTTGTAGTTATGGTGTTGTTGTGAAATTGAATGAGACACATGACATAGAAATGCTTTGAATAGGTAAAAGCACTACTACTACATATAAAATAGGATGCCAAAAAAAAAAAAAAAAAATCTGATATTCCACTCCAGGCTTTCTGCAATTAAAGATTGCTTTTCAGGGAAGGACTTACTGCTAAGTACCTTGAAATAACTAACTCACCTTGTGGACTGAAATTTATCCTGGGATTAAAAAATACTTTATGTGCATCTTTTCAGGAGCCTGTCTTTGAGATACATCATATCTGTCTTGACAATGGTAGGCACCATTAGCCAACTATGAACTGGAGTAATAATAGCAAATATTTGTATGCTTGCCACATGCCAGCTACTGTTCTGAGTCTTTTTTTTTTTTTTTAGATGGAGTCTTGCTCTGTTGCCCAGGCTGGAGTGCAGTGGTGCCATCTCAGCTCACTGCAACCTCTGCCTCCCGGGTTCAAGCAATTATCTTTCTCAGCCTCCTGAGTAGCTGAGACTACAGGTGCCTGCCACCGCAGCTGGTTAATTGTTATATTTTTAGTAGAAACAGGGTTTCACCAGCTTGGCCAGGCTGGTCTTGAACTCCTGACCTCGTGATCCCCCCCTCCTTGGCCTCTCAAAGTACTCGGATTACAGGCATGAGCCACTGCTCCTGGTTTGTTCTGAGTCTTTATCTTATTTAATCTTAAAATCACTCTGAGGGTGTGAAGATGATGTTCATGGTCCCTGTTTTACAAAAGAGGATGGAGAGATTTGGTCACTTGCCAGTGGTAGACCCAGGATTTGCACCTGGGCTCCTGGACTCTAGAGCTTTGCCCCTGGATGGGACACTTGCTTCCCTGGCCTCTGTTGTGAAGCCAGTTTCCAGCCTGGGTGCTGTATCTGGGTCTAGATGATTCTTTGGGGATTCTTTGTCCTGTGCACTGTAGGCTGTTCAGCAACATCCCAGGCCTCTGTTCACTAGATGCCAGGGCCACCACCCCCAGCTGTGACAACTTCAAATCATTCTAGACATTATCAAATATTCCTGGGGTAGGAAAATCGCCCCCAATTGACATCTGCTCTTGTAAAGGATCCCCAATTCTTTATTGCACATCTTGGCTTCTTTGGGAAATAAGACATTTTCAGAGTGAACTCTTCTGCCCCAATACTTTATTACTTACAATCTGATAGGCTTGAAAGGTGGCTCGTAACTGCTTGTAGCTCCTCTTGGCCAGGACTTCATTGAAGGCAAGCTCATCCGTGCCCCAGCGGCCTTCCCCTGCCTCAAGGGTCAAATTACAAACATTTTGAAAAAGGCTTTTGTGAAAAGACTGATTATACAGTGCTGTGAAGAGCCCTCACTTACAGGAAATTATAAACCATGCACTGAATAGAAGTCAAATGGACTAAGCACTTTCAGCTTCTAACCCACAAATATATTTCGCATACTTATTTATATTGTTTATACCATTCTTTGCTCCAAAACGGATCTGATGTGGTCAACCCCAGAGTATAAGAATAGGAACCATTCATTTAGATTCATGGAGACTCTATATGTGATCTATAAAGATCTAAGCATATCTTTGTTTCTTAAAGGTCATACTTATTTCCCAAGTAACTCCTCTTTGAATGAAATAAACATTTGTTGAAAATAATGCTAATAAATTAAAAAAAGAATTTTCAGAGACTGGCATGTCTGCACACATACATCGTACAGATCTTTGGCGTCCTGGCCAGCTAGATCTTTGTCCACATCATCTCCTTCATGGCGATTAGCCTAGAAAAATCGACACATTGTTATTAACTTGCATTCCTGCTTGACCACAGAAAACAGAAAGACAAAGTCCTGGAGAAAGAGGTGAGTTCTTTCTCAGCTCAGCTCAGTTCAGCCTGGCAAGGAGGCGACACCTGCTCTTTGCTGCCATCTTTTGGGCTCAACGGATAAACAGAGTAGCTTCTGTGGCAACACTTGGTTTTTTGCCTTTTATTTTGGAGAAACCAGAGTCACCCACAAACCCCACTGACCTCTGAGCAGCCTGAGTGCGATCTCTGAGTTCCCTAGAGTGAGTCCATCGGAAACCAAGTCGTCTTCGTTTCAAAACATCAGATTTCACCACTCAAGGTCCCAGTGCTAAAGAACCCTGAGAGTTGGTCATGGAAGTCTAACTTGAGCCCTTTGTGGTGGGCAGAATTCTAAGATGACCCAGTGGCCCACATTCTTGCATGATCCCCTTCCCTTGAGTGTGAGTGAGAGCTATGAAGGTGAGAAGATGTCACTGCTGTGATTGTGTCATGTTCAATGGCAAAGGGGCATTTTGCAGATATAATTCAGGTCTCAAATCACTCGAGTTTATCAAAAGGGAGATTATCCTTGGTCGGCCTAACCCAATCGAGTGAGCTCTTCTTAAAAGGTCAGAGATGGAAGAAGTCAGAAATGAGCTGCTGCTGGAGTGGAAGAAACCAAACAGCCATGTGGTGCTCTGCCTTGGGGGACCATGTGGCAGGAAGCTGCCAGCGGTCTCTAGGACATGATAGTAGCTTCTGGTCAACAGCAAGAAAATGGGGACATCAGGGACACAGCCATAAGAAAATGAATTCTGCCCACAACTAATGAGCCTGGAGGAAGACTCCGAGCCTCAGATGAGATGGCAGCCCTGGCCAACACCTTGATTTCAGCCTGTTGAGACCCTGATCAAAGGACTCAAAGAAACCAAGATATTACTCAGCGGGATCTCCAAGATACTACTTGGACTCCTGACCCATGGAAACTGTGAGATGATAGATCTACATCGTTTTGAGGTGCTAAGTTTGTGGCAGTTGGTTATGCGGCAACAGAAAACTTAAACACCTTTCCTGCCACAGTGGAAGCCTCTCTCTTCTGTTCTCTGCTGTCCGTCTATCCCGTTGGGAGAAACAAAACAGAGAAAATGCACAGAGATCATAAAGATGTGTGTGTCCATGAGAATAGAGATGCGTCTGTCTGGAGGTCCTGGTAGGGGGTGTGTGTTCCAGCAGGGCCAATTCTGAAAGCCCTGATTTCCTGGCTGAGTTTCTTGCGATAGTTCTTACAGGCCTAGGCTCCCGTGAATCCTGGGAGTAACTACAGGGTTGTATAGTAGGAGCGCCCCGCTTGGGGTCAGACATCTGGTTCTTGCTTTGGGCTGTGTCTTACTGGCTGCATGAACCAGGGCAGGTTCCCCACCCTCTCATGAGCAACATTTCCTCCTGGGCAAAATGAGAAAGTGATGCTTAATGAGCTGATTTGTTTCCAAAAAGGAAATATAAACTGCAAATGATTAGGCAGATTGTTTTTATGGAAGAAATCCCAATTGGATATAATTTCACCAGAGCTGGGCCGATGAAGCATGGGTTGACGATCCTTAGATAACATTTTTAATGAAAGAAATGTTTATCTACATTACCCTTTTCATCATGTGCCACGTTGCCAAGGATTCTTTCCTAAGATGATAAAATAGGTGATATCTCTTTACTCTTACCTGTAGCAGGGACACCAGGATTTTTTTCAGGTTTCCACTTGTATCACCTTTGACATCTGATTCGAGGCTCCTGTCAAATACTTCGAAGGAAGTAAAAAAGGAGGGAAGAAAGCAGACGATTTAGTTTCCCAGAGGTATTTTGAAAGAAATATACTTTATCCAAAGCCAGGATGAAAGGTCACTTACGCTTTTGGTAGGCCTCTTTTATGGCGATGATTTCCTAGGGAAGATAATTAAAAAAAAATCAGTACTCCAAGGAGGGATTAATCAGTAAGAGACACCAAGACATACAAAGAGAAGAGGCGGGAGATTGTCTGGACACAGGGTGCCTTCATGACTTCCTTTCAAGACAATCATTTCTATGAGTCCAGGGCGCAGGCCTGGAGCGAATCCCTGGGGATGTGAAGGGCCTCTTTCTGTGCAAATATCTTAAACACACAAGTAACAAATGCATACATTCTCCTTTGTTAAAAGTAAAACGTTTATAGCTAGGCTAACACCTTCTTTCACCATCTCCTCACCTGGTCTCACTCTCTCATCCCCATCCAGGTAAGCTATGTCAGAAATTCAGTGTGTATCAGAAAGATACAGTTTTTTTTTTTTTGCATTTCTATACATATATATGTGCTACTGAAAACAATTGTATAGGTGTGTGTTTAGCAGGTGGAATACTGTACCTATCATTCTTTGGCTTATTTTTTCTCTCAATAATAACATCCTGGAGATCTAGCTGTGCCTGGACATGGATAGTCACCTAGAGTTTTTTAAAGGGATACAAAATGTTCCATACTACAATAAGCTACAGTTTGCTTAGCCAACCTCCTATGGATGGATGCTTAGGTCGTTTCCAAGTTTTCTCTCCTTCAAACAAGGCTTCATTCAGTCACCAACGGGCTGTGTGCAAGAGTGCTAGTTTCTCGAGGGTGTGTTCTGGGAGGAACTGCTTTATATTTCAATGGCTGGTGCCAATGGGCACATCTTAGGTGCTGCCTCAGTTTACACTTGAATCAGCAGCATGTAAGAGCAGGCTTCCCACTGCCCCCCAACCCCGTACCCCAAAACTGGTTAAAATGAAAGGGGTGTGGGACGGAGCGGGAGCCTCGCTGCTGCACTCCTGGGTGGAGGGAGGGGCCGGCCAGGTCCCCGAGAGCCCGATCACTTGTGCTTGTGCAGCTCCCTCCCCTTTCTCTTTCCAACCCACGACCAGGATCTGCCGGAACCTGGCACCTGCTCTCTGGGTTTTTCTTCTCATCCCATCAGATCTATTTGATTGAAAGAGAGGCCTTACTGATTGGTTGAAGTCAGGACCTTAAAGAACTTGGATGAGGGAGAAAACGCTATGGTCAAATAAGATAAGAAAAATATACATGGATATATTTTTTTGAGACAGAGTCTCTCTCTGTTGCCCAGGCTGGAGTGTAGTGGTGCAACCTTGGCTCGCTGCAATCTTTGCCTCCCGGGTTCAAGTGATTCTCCTGCCTCAGCTCCCCAAGTAGCTGGGATTTCAGGTGCATGCCACCGCACCTGGCTAATTTTTGTATTTTTAGTAGAGATGAGATTTCATCATGCTGGCCAGGCTGGTCTCAAACTCTGCCTGACCTCAAGTGATCTGCCTGCCTCGGCCTCCCAAAGTGTTGAGATTACAGGTGTGAGCCACTGCACCCGGCCTGAAAAATATTATTGAAATTAATCTTTACATAAAGGCAGCTGCTGACCAGCCTGGCGTTCGCTGCCTCCCTGCTGGGACCTCCATGCTTCTGGGGAGGGTGCATGCTGAGTGGGGGAAGTTGGTGCCACTTGGCCTCGACTCACACCCTGGGGAGCCTGTGTTAACCCTCCTCCAAAGCACCATCCCAACCTGAGACTCCTTGAAATGGAGGATTTTGTATTATCTTGTGGTGAGAAAAGAAGTCCAGAGATGCTCTGGAAAAGGTTTGCAGCTGTAGCCTGGACTCCAGCAGCCCTTTGGGAAAAGCAGCCGAGCAGTGTGAGCGGTGCCCAGCGCCCAGGCCTTCTCCAGCCATTTTCCATCAGGGCGCTGTTTCCATTTAGCCTGCTGTCTGCTCCAACCTCTACATCTACTTCCTGCTGAGAGGCCTCAAGAATGTTGAGCTCTTCTGGCATTTTCCTTGCTGGGCTGCCCCATTCTGCTGTCACGTGTGGGAGCTGAAGAAGGAGGAGTCTCTCCTATGAATTATTCGTGGACCCTCTTGACTACTGATAAATCCCTTGGCTCTCCTAGCTTCTGGAGCCAGAGACAAATAGGCCTCCACTGGGGCCTCAACAGATGCTCTCTTCAGCCCCTGAAAGGGTGGCATGTGCTTGAGGGACATGCCTTTGTCTGATGACAGAAGGACACCAGAAGGACACAACCCTTCAGGGTAGTACTGGCAGCCACTGGGGTGTTCACTGGCATCCCCCAGTGCCACTCACCTCTCTTCCTCATCATAGTCTCTTTTGTACCCTATGCTAGGTGCCAGGTGACAGCCATGGCCCAGGCAGTGACACAGACATGCTTGGGCTGCTTGTTGATTTTTCATGCCGGGAGAGCCACAAAGTCAGGCTGGGTGGGGGAAAGTAGAATTGTGCCTCCTGCATATAAAAGCATCAGTTTAGAAAAGCTGAAGCTCACTGGACATAGCTCTTCTGGAAAGATCTATTTTGTCAAGGGGCAGCAACCCCAAGACTGACCTCTGGAACACTGGAAGAGATGTCCTCCCACATGGACCAAGCACACACATTTCTGCCCGGACACCTGCTCACTCCATGGGTAGAACGCTGGGAAGTAGGGTCCCTTCTGGGGGCTGCATCCATCTCTACTGGGTGTGTGATGCTGCCTTGTGGGCTCAGCTGGGACTGACCTTATTGGTCCTCGTGCACAGGACCTCAATGAGCACAGACTCATCTGTGCCCAGACCTTTCATAGCCTTCTGCAGCTGCCGGGCGGCGTACTCGCTGGGGCGGTCCAGAAGGGCCAAGGCTGTCTTCTCGAAGTTTCCACTCAGCTCACTCTTGAGTACCTCCTCCAGGTCCTGCAGGAAGACAGTGAGAGACCTGCTGGGAATGGCCCAGGAGGAGAGGGGCAGGTATCTGCTTGCACTATTGCAAGTGCTTATGGTTGACAAGAAAGATGCTGTGGATGTGTGGGGAGTGATCCAGCATGTGCCACCTGCTCTCAGCTGCCCATCCACCTACCCCTGGGGCTGGCAGAGTGGTGGAGAGGAGCTCCCTGCTCAGGGCTGGAGACCTCACAGCTGAATCACAATAATAACAGTATCTGTGGAACATTTGAGAGCTCAGAGAGCTTTTTCAGCCAATCCTCAGGAGCACTGAAAAGCCCTCAAGATCTGTTGAACCTCAGAAGATGAAGAATTTTCCCCAACTATTCAGTTAGTAAGGACTGAAATACAAGACTGTTATCTCTAGGAGGACCAGAGAATTTGTCATCCAAATTGGGATGCTTTTCAGTGTGAAAGGGGGCACTATTAGCAATTGCAGAGGACAACAGGAATGAAGAGGATTGTCGTGGAAAAACCAATAGCCTGTACCGTCACTCCAGTTATCTTGCTAACTCCTGGAAGAGACACATGTGAGGAAGAACGCAGGTATGTAGACGGGGATGTGCATGGAATTCTTACTGGCATCTGCTTATTCTTTTTTTGAGACAGGGTCTCACTGTGTCACCCAGGCTGGAGTGCATGTTGCAATCATGGCTCACTGCAGCCTCTACCTCCTGGGCTCAGATAATCCTCCCATCTCAGCCTCTCAAGTAGCTTAGACTACAGGTGCACACTACCATGCTCGGCTAATTTTTAAAAATTTTTATGTAGAGATGGGGTTTTGCCATATTGCCCAGGCTAATCTCAAACTCCTAGGCTCAAGTGATTCTCTCACCTCAGCCTCCCAAAGTGCTGGGATTATAGGCGTGAGCCACCACGACCCTCAGCCTGGCATCTATTCTGACAAGTGAGCTAACTCCCTTCTTCCTAACTCCCTCTGACAATGTGGTTTAACAGGGGAAATGGGCTGGGTGTGGTGGCTCACGCCTGTAATCCCAGCACTTTGGTAGGCTGAGCTGGGGGGATCATGAGGTCAAGAGATGGAGACCATGCTGGCCAATATGGTGAAACACTGTCTCTACTAAAAATACAAAAATTAGCTGGGCATGGTGGTGCATACCGTAGTCCCAGCTACTCGGGAGGTTGAGGCAGGAGAATCATTTGAACCTGGGAGGTGGAGGTTGCAGTGAGCTGAGATCATGCCACTGCACTCCAGCCTGGCGACAGAGCAAGTCTCTGTCTCAGAAAAAACAAAAACAGGGGAAATGGTCAAGGATGGGCATCAGCCTACCTAGAGTGGTTAATGCCCCAACTTAAACAAAAAACCTTCACTTAGAGCGACAGCCCAGGGTGGCTCAGATTGAAGGCCCATAGACCAGCTCACATTTCAAGGACACAAACTATAGCACAGGGTGGGCAGCTCCCCAGCAGTGTGGCATGGTGGCAGAGAACACAGCCACAGTAGCTTTGTGACCTTGGAAATGTACTGAATGCCACCAACTGCCAGTTTTCAGCTCTGGAAAGTGGAGACAGTGCAAGACTGACCTTGCAGGGTTGTTGGGAGAAGTAAATATGACAATCTTTGTAAATACTGAGCATAGTGCCTGACACATTGTAAATGGCCAACAAATGCTTATTATTATTAACCTCCCATGCTGAAAGAGAGGTTTTCTAAGTGGAGACCAATCAACTATTTCTCAAATGAAGCTCTGAGCTCTTGGCCTGGGAGAAAAACCTGGAATATTTTTGTCCAAAGCCCTGGGATCTGCAGTCCTAAAAGGGGGGTGTAATATGATGCCTCTGTCCCAGAGTGGCTGCGCCAGCTAACATCCCATCTTGTGAAGGCAGGTCTGAGGTCAGTTCTCTATGATGTGGAGCCATCTCTATGATGTGGATCTCTATGATGTGGAGCCATCCAAAAACTGGAAATATGTTTTCAAGCCAGGTGGGCATTCCATACAGCTGCAGAGAAGAGAAATCCCAGCTTCTCACTCTTACAAGCCACAGGCATAAAAGCACATGCTGTGTGCTTACATTCTGTCTGGACAGAGAAGCAGGCTCAGGAGAGCTCAGCTCTAGTCCTGGTTTTCCTGCTAACTCTGTGTTACCATGGGATGGTTATTCTCTTTGGAAGTCAACTGACTCGGGGTTTAGATTGGATCATATCATCTTCTAGCTTTGCGACATTGGGATTCTAGATAATCTCTTTGGCAGTCTCAGCTCTCTGAAACACAGCTGAGAACTAGAAAGTAAGCAAATGCCTGGCAAATGAAGTATCACAAATTTTGTGCTAGAACATGCCCATTTAAATTTTATTATTATTATTTCTTGATGCTAAAAATACAAGTGAGATGGGGTTTCACTCTTGTTGCCCAGGCTGGAGTGCAGTGGTATGATCTCAGCTCACCACAACCTCCACTTCCTTGGTTCAAGCGATTCTCCTGCCTCAGCCTCCCGAGTAGCTAGGGTTACAGATGCCTGCCACCAAGCCCGGCTAATTTTGTATTTTTAGTAGAGAGAGGGTTTCTCCATGTTGGTCAGGTTGGTCTCGAACTCCTGACCTCAAGTGATCTGCCCACCTTGGCCTCCCAAAGTGCTGGGATTACAGGTGTAAGCCACCATGCTGGCCCCATTTAAGTTTTAACAGGACCCCTAGGCTTTCACTTTGAACCATTTACTCTTCTTTAGACTAAAGATTAAGAAGCATTGTATCTGACTTTTCTTTCTTTCTCTTTTTCTTTCTCATTTTCTCTCTCTTTCTCTCTCCCTCCCTCCTTCCCTCACTGCCTCCCCTCCTTCCTTCCATCCATCTTTCTTTCATTTCCTTTCCTTCCTTCCCTTCTTTTCCTTCCTCCCCTCCTCCCTTTCTCTCTTTTACTTTTCTTTTCTTTCTTTCCTTTCCACAGGGTCTCATTTTGTCACCCAGACTGGAGTGCAGTGGTGCAATCACAGCTCGTTGCAACCTCGACTTCTTGGGCTTAAGCAATCCTCTGGCCTCAGCCTCCTGAGTAGCAGGG
Organism: Plecturocebus donacophilus; assembly: GCA_004027715.1. Taxonomy (NCBI): domain Eukaryota; kingdom Metazoa; phylum Chordata; class Mammalia; order Primates; family Pitheciidae; genus Plecturocebus; species Plecturocebus donacophilus. Next base: position 53,705 of record PVKP010000124.1, read on the forward strand.
ACTACAGGCACACACCACCAAGCCCATCTAATTTTTAATTTTTGGTAGAGATGAGGGTCTTAACTGGTCTCAAACTCCTGGGCTCAAGCAATCTTCCTGCCTTGGCCCCCCAAAGTGTTGGGATTACAGATGTGAGCCACCCTGCCTGGCCTGACTTTTCATATTGGTAAGGTGAATGTGTCTTGGGAGGCTACTGGAGTTAGGGATGTTGACAGGGATAAAAGTTCAGCTTCAGGCCAGGTGCAGTGGCTCACACCTGTAATCCCAGCACTTTGGAAGGCTGAGGTGGGCAGATCACAAGGTCAGGAGTTCAAGACCAGCCTGACGACCATGGTGAAATCTCGTCTCTACTAAAAACATGAAAATTAGCCAGGCATGGTGGCGTGTGCCTATAATCCCAGCTACTCAGGAGGCTGAGGCAGGAGAATCACTTGAACCCAGGAGGCAGAGGTTGCAGTGAGCCAAGATCACACCACTGCACTCCAGCCTGGATGAAAGGGTGAGGCTCCTTCTGAAAAAAAAAAAAAGTCAGCTTCATCCATTTAATTAAATGCAATTGACCTGAAGATGCACTTACTTTCATCACAAATTATGTTGACGAGCCTAACAGTAAGGAGAGAAGGAGAAAAAGTACAAAAGCACAGCCATTGGGGCCATTTAGTGTGTGTGTAAATAGCTCTACTTATGGGTATTTGGGTCTTTCAGGAATGGACACTGTTCTTGACGTCAGAAGACTTGGGTGTGAGACTTGGATGTGAGTCCCGGTTCTTTTTTTTTTTTTTTTTTTGTTAGGTGTGTGATTTTCCATAAGTCATTTATACATATAAGCTTTACTTTTCCTGTCTGTAAAATAGAAACAATCATAGCTATCATAGCTTTTCAGTATAGGTACATGCTGGCATTATCTTGACTGATTCTCCCAGCAACCTGAGAAGGGAGCTAAGTTATTATCTTCATTCTATCCATGAAAAGACCAAGGCCTGAAGCGATGGTTACCTGCTCAATATCAAATAAATAGGAAAACCCATCTCCATCTTTCTAGATATCTATTTTTATATATAGTGATTGAAATAGTAAAGGTTTGATAAATATAAATGAGAATACAGCATAATAATTGATATTCATTTTGCAAAATAATTCTAATGATATTGAGAAAGGTTGTGTCCCTTATATATTAATGAAATAAGAAAGCCTAATGCACAACTGAAGACTTCTCTTTATGACGTTATTTTCAACAATAGCAAGAATGAAAGAAAAGAAAGAAAATGTAAAGAAGATAAGGTGTAAGGTGTTAATACCTTAATGAAATGGAGGATTTTTTTTTTCAGTTTTCTGTAACAATCACGTATGAAAAATTCCTGTATAAAGACCACCCGTGGAAACTGATTTTCAAATTACTGATCTATCTACATATATACAATTAGTCCAAATTGAGTGGAAAAAAAGACTAGGGTGTTAATAGAAAAATGAAGTCAATTTAAGAAATAATGAATTTAAGAGTATTGATTTTACAGACTATTAAGTTAACAGAGCAATTTCAGTTTTTCTGAACTTCATTAATGCTTTTAAGTGGTTACTTCAGTTTTCCTCCTGGGCTGACTCGATAAAGCTATAAAGATATTCTGCGTGGCTGTGGGGACGTGGGGAAGCCAATACAGCCCAGGCCCCAGCTGGGTGCACACTTGCTCACCACCCCTGGAATCACCTTGCCGTATGTTGCCTTGTACTTTTGCTTGATTTGTTGCCTCTGCTCTGATGTCCTGCCCGACAAGATTTCAATGATAGCTGCTTCATTGGTTCCTAAAATACAGGAGAAACAAACAAAGCCACAGTGAACAAGAAATAAGATGGAAGTTTAATTTAGTCCTGGTGAGGAAGCCAGGACTCACAGCTTAAAGGTGATTGAAGGCACCTATGGAACCAAATGGACCCTCAGCGTTGATGCCTTGTGCTGCAAACTGGATTCTTTTCACTCACTTAGACAAACAGCCATTGAGGCCTCACAGTGCATGGCACACAGTGCTAGGCATCGCTGTGGAAAGAGAAACAAGTATGGCCGGTTCCCTAATTTTATTCCTAGGGAAATGGAAACATATGTCCATACACTTGTATGTGAACGTTCATAGCAACATTACTCATAATAGCTGAAAAGTGGAAACAACCCCAATGTTCATCACCGGAAGAATGAACACACAAAATGTGGAGTCTGCATACAATGGAACGTTACTTGGCCAGAAAAGGGAATACATTACTGACAGATGTTATAATACGCATGAACCTGGAACACATGATGCTAAGTGAAAGAAGTCAGTCATCGCAGATCACGTGTTATATAATTCCATTCATAGGAAAGTCCAGAATAGGAGAATATACAGAGGCTGGAAGTATACTAGTGGCTGGGGGTGGGTGGACTGTCTAGGGGGATGGTAGCTGGAGTCCAGGGCTTCTTTTTGAAGTGATGAAAATGTTCTAAAATCGACTATGGTGGTGGTTGCACGTACCTGTGAATATAACAAAAACTGTTGCATTAAACACTTTAAAGGGTGAATTATATGGTGCATGAATTATGTCTCAATAAAACTGTTAAACAAACAACAAGGAAAAGTATGGGCTGTTCCTTGGCTTCTGGATGCTTACAATTGCATGAGCAAGATTAAGATACAGGCTCAAATTGTTACAATATTAATCCCACCCATGTACTTGTTAATTTCAGGAGGGAAGTCCTGATTGAAACCATGAATAAAGATTGCTCATTTTAGCTCCTATTACCTCTGAATTACGCTGTTTTTTAAAAAGAATTTTCCCTGATGCTCAAAGCAATGCAAGCTCATGGCAGCAATTTGATCAGTACTAAAAACTATAGTGAAAAAGAAGGGGAGAAAATCCTTGTTTGAACCAGGAACCAGGATCGGAAAGATGACCCAGGTACTGCCAGTGTGGGAACGAGAAGGACTGTTTTAACATCAAACCCCATGTTAGATTGCTTCAGACTGGATTCAGATCATGGTGCCACCCTGTACAGACTGCATGACACTGGATTTGCCTTGCCAAGTCTCAGTTTTCCCACCTGTAAGATGGGGGTAATAGTATACAAGGCTATTGTGAGAATGAAATGTGAGGATCCAAGTATGGGTCCAGTCCATGGTGGTCCTAAGAGTGCACCTGGGAAAGCCGGGACACCAGGGGATGTAAATGACCAGGTGCCTGGCACAGCCTCACATCCACAGGGCTTGCATAGGGACCAGCCTCCATGAATTGCTTGCCCCAGTAACTGAGCTCACTGGGATCAAGGCACAGCACTCAGCAGTCACAGGAGCTGGAGGAAGCATCAGAGGCAGTCTAGTCCAAGCTCTTATTTACAGATGAGGAAGCTGAGGCACAACACAGAGCCTCTTCTCCGTTCCTGCGTGTACGTGGCCCTTCTGCAGCATTTGAATTCTGCAGCTGGGAATTCTTTTTTTTGAGGCGGGGTCTGGCTGTGTCACCCAGGCTAGAGCGTAGTGGCATGATCACTGCAACCTCCGCCTCCTGGATTCAAACAATTCTCCTGCCTCGGCCTCCCAGGTAACTGGGATTACAGGCATGCTCCACCATGTCCGGCTAATTTTTGTGTTTTTAGTAGAGATGGGTTTCACCACGTTGGTCAGGCTGGTCTCAATCTCCTGGCCTCAAGTGGTCCGCCTGCCTCAGCCTCCCAAACTGCTGGGATTACCGGTGTGAACCACCACGTCCTGCCTGCAGTTGACAATTCTTTGTGTGAAACACCTTCCTAGATGGCTTTGAACCTCCTTTCCTGGTTCTTCCTTTCTCCTCTCCATCACCTCCCTCTCAGCATCCTTGATTGGCCTTTCTTCTTCCACTTGCCTTTTAAACTCGGTTTTCAGTTCTTCTCTTTAGTTGGAGTCACTCCTTTCCCAGGCCACTGTCGCCCTTTCACTGATGAATCCAAGATCAGTGCCTCTAACCCTAACCTCTCCTCTGAGTTCAGACCTTATTTTCAGTTGCCTGTAGCCAACTTCGCTTGGATCTCCTAAAGCATTTCAACTTCCATTGTAGCTTAAACTGAGCTCATTTTGTCTACTCTTAAATGCACTCCCCACCCTGTTCCTTTCTCTCAGTACCTGGCATGACCTGGATAAGGGAAAATCCGAAGTCACCTTTGAGGGTCTCCCTGTCTCTTTTACTCGCATACTACCAAGTCCCGTCTGTCTCACCTACAAGACACTCTCTGACCTGTTCCTCTCCTTCACTGCTACGGTCCCTGCCTAACAAGCCCTAAGTGTTTTTAGCCCCCGCCCCAATATCAGGCTCTGTTCTCTGCCATCCACCTTGGGAAGTTTGCATGTGTTCATTTCATGCCATACTTGAAATACCTTTAGTGATTCCTCTTGACTCCTAGAATTAGATCAGAAGCCCTTGTGGTGACATTGAGGCTGCCTGAAGTTTGGTATCATACTACTCTTGTGGACCCATCTCTGTGCACAGCAGCCCAAGGCTTACTCACCTAATCTCGGCCATATTTAAGTTTCTGCTTCTCTGTTCTTCCAGAGCACACTATTTACATGTATCTTTGTAGGATCATTAAGTGAGTATCTAAGACTGCAGTACGGACAGTCTGAGCCCGGCACCTGGGCGGGAGGGGCCACTGAATGGCAGTTTGTCCTGTGATGGTGCCACTTACTGCTGTCTTGCTCTGGCTGGTGGATGGACCTGGATGATGGCTGCTACCCAGCTGAGCCATCGGGATCCTGAAGAAACAAGATCGTGCAGATGCATTTGGATGCATTTTGATGGAAGGATTGAGAGCAGGAAAAGTCTAGGCCATGGGAATGGGAAATGAATGGAAGAAACCTGGCTGGAGATGGGGAAGAGAAAAGGGAGCCCTGGGAAAAAAAAAAAGTGAGCTGTTCTACCCTCCCTCCGCTCTGGCACCAGCCCTCAGAGTCAGCTTTGGAATGACAGAGAGGGGACTTAGAAAGAGAGTGCTGAGCAGGAATCTGATTTGAGAACTGGATTCCAAAGCTTTGAGTCCTTGAACTGTTCACTTAACCTCAAGGAGTATTTTCACCTCTATGGCTCTGGGAACGTTTAGCTGTTTGGTTCCGACTGGAGAAACAGAAAATTCTAGGATGAACTCACTTGCGAAAATAGCAGGAGCGAGCTGCCTGCGTGGTGCTGGCTTGGTTCCAACACCGGGATTTACGTTGTTCCCCTTCACTTCCTTCTGGAGCTTCGCCTCCATCACGGGTATCCAATTATTCAGTCTATGACGCTATTACGATTTTTTTTTAAAAAAACTTCTGAGTGCCAGAAATCTCACTTTAAAAGAGGTTTCTTTTTCTTGTAAATATGTCTTGAACCTATCCCTTTCTTTCCATTCAGGCCGCTCCTGTCCCAGATAAGGGCCTTGGCCTCTCGGTCCTGGGTCCTGGCAGGTGCCAAGCCGGGAAGGAGACTTTCTGCTGCAGGAGGCCCATTCGCTGCACTGGGCCAGCCAGGAAGCTGGGGCTGAAGCCTGGCTCTCCCTTTTCCCTCACCCCACATTCACTCAGAATAAGGCTTCTCCATTCCACCTCCTTAGTGCCTCTCAGATGCATGCATTTCTCTCCATCCTCACCTCCACCCCATCACTCAGCAGAAGGATGGATACCGCCCACACGTGGGTTCCTCTCTTGCACTCACTTTTTCCAATCAGCGTTCACCACCCCTAGAACAACCATTCTGAAGTGCGGATTGGCCTGCTCACCCTCTGCTCCAAACTTTTCAGTAGAGGCCCTTTCAAATGCAGAATGAGGCTTCAACTTTCCAGTGGGGCCTGTGGGGTCTTTTGGCCTCTCAGAGTCTCATCCTTCTACCTGTTCTCTCCCAAGCTACTTTCCACCCACCTTGTAGATGATTTGCAGCTCCTGAAACAAACAACACTTTCTGTCTCACCTCTGGGTCTTTGCATGGGCTGTTCCCCACATCTGGAACATGCCAATCCTCACCTCCACTCCCACTTCTCCTTCAGGTCTCAACTCTCTGCACACTTCTGGACAGATGAGGCCTCTCTCCCTCTGTGTCCCTCCTCTGCCTGCTCTTCCTGTCTCTACCAGGACACACTCCAAGTTCCAAGAGAGCAGAGTGTTTTGCTTACTACCATATTCCCACAGAAGGCTGTCAGTATTTATCAAATGACTTGCTGAATGAATGGATGCTTAAACGTGCATATATGAATGAATGGGGAAGTTTGCATGTCATCACGATGGAACCGTGTCTCTGAAGTGGTGTAGGCTGCATGTGATACTCAGATGGATCTGCATAGCAAGGGCCAATAGAAAGCCTCTCTACTCTGATGCCACATGCAGCCCATATCTGGATAATCAGGAAAATGAAATTAATATTAAAAATAATAGTGTTTTTTAGACTTTCTTTCTGGGAATCCTTTACAAAAAGAGAGAGACCAACTCAAATGCTTGTCAATGATAGATTGAATAAAGAATATGTGGTACATATACACCATGGAATATTATGCAGCCATAAAAAAAGATTGAGTTTATGTCCTTTGCGGGGAAATGGATGAAGCTGGAAACCATCATTCTCAGCAAACTAACACTGGAACAGAAAACCAAACACCGCATGTTCTCACTCATAAGTGGGAGTTGAACAATGAGAACACATGGACACAGGGAGGGGAACATCACACACCAGGCCCTGTTGGGTGGTAGGGGGATAGGGGAGGGAGAGCGTTAGGAGAAATAGCTAATGTAGATGATGGGTTGATGGGTGCAGCAAACCACCATGGCACATGTATACCGATGTAACAAACCTGCAAGTTCAGCACAAATGTATCCCAGAACTTAAAGTATAATAATAATGATAATAACCTAATAAAAGTCTGTGAAATTTTAAAGCTAAAAAAAAAGTGAGAAACCAGATTGCAAAACAGTCCTGAGGTGGCCCAGCAGCAACCTAGAGGTGAGGGAGGCCATGAAAACGGCAGTGGATTTCCCCAAAGTCCTCTTTGAGTCCAGGTCTCAGGCTGTTGGGGGGTATGTTTCTACTGCCTGGTCCCTGAACAGTGACCTAACTGTACATTTCACAATGTGTGTATCATATAAGCAGCGCTGCTGAGTGATTTCCTGTAAATACTCACAGTGGTTTGAGGCACGAGGGCTAGTCCCCAGTGGTTCTGGGAAAGGCCTTTTCTAAAATGAGAAAAGAAGGAGCCACACACTGGACACTGTAATTTCACAGCAGAGGTCACAGCTGGGACGATAATCAGCCTCAGGAAGTGCCTCCGGGCCTCCTTGGTTTTGCTTTTCCCAGAAATTTTCTGGGATGACACCGAGACACATTTCAGCAGGAACGGGGGGCCACAGACAGGGTGGGAAGCCCCCAGGCCCATGTGCCAGAGCAGTGATCGGGGCTGTGGTGGAGGCTCAGCTTCCCCTTGGGCTCCAATGCCAGCCCAGCTTGCCTTGCCGAGCCCAGGAGGCTGCAGCCCCCACTCCGGTGCTCAAGGGCCACTCTCTTCTGCTAGCACTGCTGGGCCGCGAAGTCCCTCATTTCTCCTTGGGAAGTGGGAGTGCAGGGGAGAAAGATGAAGTAATGAATGGGCACAGTCCTGCCTGCCTGAGCAGGTCACTGCTTCCCACTCATCCTCTGTCTCAGTTTCCTGAGGCTACTGATTCAATGACCACAAACTTGGTGGCTTAAAACAGCAGCAGCCTACTCCCGCACAGTTCTGGAGGGTGGAAGTCTGAAATCCTGGTGTCAGCAGGCCCACAGTCCCACCAGTAGCCCCGGGGCAGAGTCTGTTCCTTGCCTCTCCTGGCTTCTGCAGGGAACCCTTAGCATTCTTGGGCTTGTGGCCGTATCTCTATAATCTCTGTCTCCATCTTCCCGTGGCCTTCTCCCTGTGTGTCTCTTCCTCTGTCTCTTCTAAGGACACTTGTCATTAGATCTAGGGCCTACCCAGGTAATACAGGATAATCTCATCTCAGGATTCTTAATTATATCTGCAAGCACTCTTTTTCCAAATAGTCATGTTCACAGGTTCTGGGGGGATATATTTTTGGGGAGCCCCCATTCAACCCAGTTCACCCTCAGTAATGGAGAACAAGGATGTACCTACTCGATGCTTATACCGATCTCATTGGCTTTGTGCAGATTTTGGATCCCAGCACAAAGGTTGTGGATCCCAGAAAAATATTGTTCCAAAGGAGGCAATCCACATATGACGAGGGCCACTGAAGTGCTGGGCTTATTGTTCAACTCCCACATATGAGTGAGAACATGCGGTGTTTGGTTTTCTGTTCCAGTGTTAGTTTGCTGAGAATGATGGTTTCTAGCTTCATCCATGTCCCTGCAAAGGACATGAACTCATTCTTTTTCATGGCTGTGTAGTATTTCGTGGTGTATATGTGCCACATTTTCTTTATCCAGTCTATCAATAATGGGCATTTGGGTTGGTCTCTCTCTTTTTTTAAAAGCATTCCCAGGAAGAAAGTCTAAAAAATACTATTATTATTATTATTTTGAGACACAGTTTTGCTTTTGTTGCCCAGGCAGGAGTGCAGTGGTGCAATCTCAGCTCACTGCAACCTCTGCCTCCCAGGTTCAAGCGATTCTTCTACCTCAGCCTCCCATGGCTGGGATTACTGGCATGTGCCACTTTGCCTGGCTAATTTTGTATTTTTAGTAGGGATGGAAATATTAATTTCATTTTCCTGATTATCCAGATGTGGGCTGCATGTGGCATCAGAGTAGGGAGGATTTCTATTGGTCCTTGCTATGCAGACCCATCTGAGTATCACATGCAGCCTACACCACTTCAGAGACAAGGTTCTGTCATGATGACATACAAACTTCCTCATTCATTCATTCATTCTTTCATACATACACATTTATTGATATAGGCTCTGCTGGGCTCTGTATATATGCACAATGATGTGCTGGCCTCTGCATAGTGACTGCCTGGAGCTGAAGGGAGGGAGGGGCTGCTAATAGGTGGGGGGTTTATTTCTGGGGTGATGAAATGTTCTGGAATTAGTGGTGATGGTTGCAAAATCCTGTGACTATACTAAAACTCTGAATTGCATGCTGCGAAAGGGTGAATTTTATGGTTTGCAAATTATATCTTGATAAGCAGAAAAATTAATAAAACATTCCGTGGACTGAGATGGCTCCTACCTGTTATTAATGATACTGAACAATGTCTTCTCAGTCTGTCCCCATCCCCTTCAGGACTGCATCATGTAGCTGAGGTGCCCTAGCTAGGATGTCTCTAAATTGGTGGCATTTGGAGTGAGGATTGAGAATAGGTTCACTCCCAGTGTTCCCCACTTACTGGCTTGGTGACTTTGACTGTCTTACTTAACATGGCAGTTTAGTTTCCTCAGCTGGAAAATTGATTTTTGTAAGAACTTGTTGAGATTTTGTATGAAGTGCTTAGCCCAATGCCTGAAAGCTTAACAGTTTCTCAGCAATGTAAAAAAGAAAATCTGGGAAATGAATCCACTTTGCCCTTTGACCCCTCAGTCCCCTTCAATGATTTCACTTGCTTGTTGTTCTGGAACTCCTGATCAGCAAACCTGGGTCAATCAATTTCTCGTTTTACCTTCAATGCTACAGGGGGAAATCACACAACCACGTGGGCTGGAGCCACGAGAAACCATGATCTCCCTGCTCAGTGGGCCCTCTGTGTGCATCAGTTGTCTTCTGTTGATTGTCTGCCCCTTCTCTGCTACTCAAGGGCTATTTCAAGCCACCGCTCAAGCCCCATACTCCATTGTCAAACCCTGCTCTTCAGCAGATAACCTCACCTCCCACTCACTGAGCAATGTCAGGTTACCAGGCATGGGTGCCTTCAATTTCTCCCCCAACACCACCATGAAGGTATCTGTTCCAGCTTTCAATCTCAGAGCCTTCCCTCCCTGTCCTGTTCAAGGGAAGTCCTTGCATCTGTGCTTTGGATCTTACCCTCTCCCAGGCTTCTGGGACTAGACCTTGTGTCATGAGCAGCTTCCTTGAATCCCAGGACCTCTCTTCATGGCCCTCGTCTGAGATGCTCTCTGCTTTATCCCACCCTGGTCCCGGGTCTACCTTAGTTTTGACTTCTTGCTGAGTCCCCCACTCCTGGCCACACACTGACCCTTAGGATATAAACAGCTTCTCCATTTTCAACTCTTGATTGTTGATCTTGGCCAAATTTTGCACTCGTTTCATCTACTTCTACATGCCGCTTCGAGGTCCCTAATCCAGCTCTCATCAGACTCAACTTCCCCATCATCTCCCAGGGAAGATCAGAGGGGTTTAGATCATACCAGGTGAGATGGTTTGGCTGTGTCCTCACCCAAATCTCATCTTGAATGATAGCTCCTATAATTCCCACATGTTATGAGAGAGACCCGGTGGGAGATAATTAAATCATGGAGGCCGTTCCCCCCTACTGTTCTCGTGGTAGTGAATAAGTATCACGAGATCTGATGGTTTGATCAGGGGAAACCCCTTTCACTTGCTTCTCAATTCTCTCTTGCCTGCTGCCATATAAGAAGTCCCTCTGCTCCTCCTTCATCTTCTGCCATGCTTGTGAGGCTTCCTCAGCCATGTGGAATTGTGAGTCCATTAAATCTCTCTCTCTCTCTTTTTTTTTTTTTGAGACAGTTTTGCTCTTGTTGCCCAGACTGGAGTGCAATGGTGTGATCTCAGCTCACCGCAACCTCTGCCTCCCGGGTTCAAACGATTTTCCTGCCTCAGCCTCCCGAGTAGCTGGGATTACAGGCATGCACCACTATGCCTGGCTAATTTTGTATTTTTAGGAGAGACGGGGTTTCTCCATGTTCATCAGACTGTTCTTGAACCTCCGACCTCAGGTGATCTGGCCGCCTCAGCCTCCCAAAGTGCTGGAATTACAGGTGTGAGCCACCACACCCAGCCTATAAACTTCTTTTTCTTGATAAATTACCCTGTCTCGGATATGTCTTTATTGGTGGTGTAAGAACAGACTAATACACCAGGATTGTATGAACTGTACTTCTCATGAGGTTTCTCTCATCTCAAGATTGAATTAAATGTCACTCTATCCAACTCCTAACTCTTATACAGAATCCTGAAAAGTAACAGGATCTGACTATAATTTCGAGAACTTTAATAAAGAGATCGATGGAAGTGATCGACTTGAGTTAGCTTGGAATACCAAGATGATGAGATGTCCCCTTCCTAACATCATGAAAAAGTTGGACAGGAGACCAAGTTTAATCAACTTCAGAAGTAAATTAGCAACAACATATCTCTCATACCCATTCCTTTGCAGGCTTTGTTCAGCTTTTTGGCATCTCGATCCACATCAAAACCCTGAGGACTGCTCACTTTAGTCTGGAAAAATAATCAAAAAGGTGAGATGACAATATAGACATGCCTAAATAATCTCTGAGTAAAATCAGTAGCAAACTAGAGGACCAAGCCATCATCCTAACTAGGGACCAACTATCACTTCACACACTGGCACATATGGAAATCAGCTGGGGAGACTCTGGCCCTAGAGAGGTGACTGGTACTCTTTGGGGCCAGCTGGCCTTGGATGACCAGGAGAATGAGCCCCTCTGTTCTCAAAGACAATCATCCTGACCAGCTCTGCAATGAGGGATTTTCATATCAACCCCACCTTTGTGTGTCTGCCTCTAATACAAAGAATAATACTGTGGGCCAGTGTCCCGGATTGATGGTTCTCCCCGCTTGCCATGAGACACAGCTATGTCTAAGGAATAGGTCAGAAGCTGAGGGTTCTAGGATCTTACTACAGGTTCATTTGGTGACTTGGGTCTTTGCCATCCATGCAAGGAGAGACATATATTTTGGTTTGTTGGAGATGCTATAGGAACCAGTAAAAGCACAGTTTTGGTTTTAGTGCTCCCTAGGAAGATAAAGTCATGTTTATACACTGTGATGAGCTGTTTCCCATACTTCGGTCATTGGCATAATACATGCACTATCGCACCCACAGTTACCTAAGTCTGAATAATAAGCAAATAATAATTTGCAATAATAATAGGCAGATAATAATAAGCAAATTATCATTTGCTTATTATTTTCCTTTCAATTAACATTAATTTTTACTTAAAGTTTCTTAAAAAGGAAACTTTGGGGAGCATAAAAATGGAAACCCAGTATTGCTTGCATAAATGGAAGGTAACCATAAATATAAACACGTAACTATTAAAAACTGCAATTAACCTGTGAGGTTAATTGTAGTTATGCAGCTGGTAGCTAGGAACACACCCTGTTTCCGGTCTTTGCCTTTCCTCACAGAGCTTCTCCTAAGTGATATGTGTCCATATAGTTTCATTTCTTTCTTTCTTTTTTTTTGCTTTGAGAGAGAGTCTCACTCTGTCACTCAGGCTGGAGTGAAATGATGTGATCTCAGCTCGCTACAATTTCTGCCTCCTGTGTTCAAGTGTTCTCATGCCTCAGCCTCCCAAGTAGTTGGGATTATAGGTGCATGCCACCATGCCTGGCTAATTTTTTGTATTTTTAGTAGAGATGGGGTTTTGCCATGTTTCCCAGGCTTGTCTTGAACTCCTGAGCTCAGGCAATTTGCCTGCCTCAGCCTCCCAAAGTGCTGGTGTTTCAGGCATGAGCCACCGCACCCGGCATGTCCATATATTTTCTATCCTTCCGTGAAGGCTGGTTTAAGCACTACTGGCAGTACCACTGTGGTTCAACTCATTCCGGCCTCATTTCCTTTGGCACCTAGTGGAAGTGAACAGTAAACTGCATGCAGCTCAGTGGGGATGTTGCCTTTCTCTGCCCCTTCTCTGCTACTCTCTCTCTCTCTCGCTTCTGAGCATGGGGTCCTGTGCAGTTGCACAGGCTGTACACTTATAAAGCCCACCCTACTTTTGATTAAATTCTGAAGGAGCTGGTCCTCTGAGTGTGGAAGTAGTAAGTTCAAAATCATAACGGCATCTTTGCTTTTCATCCGAAGTATTATGGAGTGCCCAGAAAGTGAGGGCGAATTGAACCAGGGCAACAGAAATCTCCTATCAATTGGCTAATTCAGAAGCTGTTCTCTATGTTCTGTTAACCTCATCAGTGCAGAGAATTTGGTGGGACACATGATCTGTCCCATTTCACAACTAACACGCTGAAACAGAGACACGGGCTCTGCCAATGTCTGTGCAGGTTATGCCCTTGCTGAGGGGCTGGGGCAGAACCGAGCTGAGGGCATGCTTGCCAAGCCTGGTGCTGGTCACCTTTTCCTCATTTGCACAAAGAAGCTGGGAGGGCTTGCAGAGGCTGTGTGGAGACTTGTCTAAGGCTGCCTGGCCAGGCAGGTTGAGTGGGAGCCGGGGCTAGAACCAGAGTTTCTGATTCTGCCAGATCCAACATGACATGCCTGTTCCTCATCCCCTTCCTGTTTTAGGGAGGCCGTTCCATGATACAAATATCATAGAGTTGTAGGAGCTGAGGGGTGAGACAAAAGAATGCTCTCAACATGCCCAAGACCAAAAAACCTACTAAATAAGTGTCATTTGATCCAAAATAACTCTGATATCTGCGAGGTGCAGCAGGAGAGTGTTGAGTCATGTGTTATGAATGGAGATAAAATTGGGACTTAATTTTTTCTTTTTTTCCTTTTTTTTTTTTTTTTAATATTTTTGAGACAGGGTCTCACTCTGTCACCCAAGCTGGAGTGCAGTGATAAAATTTCAGCTCACTGCAGCCTCTGCTTCCTGGGTTCAAGCTATTCTCCTGCCTCAGCCACCCAAGTAGCTGGGATTACCAGCACATGCCACCATGTCTGGCTAATTTTTGCATTTTTAGTAGAGACGGGGTTTCACCATGTTGCCCAGGCTGGTTTCAAACTCCTGAGCTCAAGTGATCCACCCACCACGGCCTCCCAAAGTGCTGGGATTACAGGTATGAGCCACCACGCCTGGCCTTCTTTTTATTTTTTCTTTACAAATAATGTGGGTAGGACTCTGTATCAGAGGCACTACCATCAGCAGGGCAGTCTGAGGTCCCAGTCCCCTGACTCCCTGTAGGAACCACTGTTAACTACATTGGTTGTCCTTCCTAATCAGCTGGAGAAGATAATTCAGGCTTGTTCCTTGTAACAGCAGGATATTTGATGTCAACGTGAAGGAATCGTGTGATGTGATTTTAAAAGAGAGAAAGAAAAAGAAAACAGTCCGTTTGGTGCTGTCTGCTCTGTGTGGTGGGGCTGCCTCCACAATGGCCGCATTCAAAAGCGATGCTCAGTGCTGATGGAACTGGTGTCCAGTGGCTTGTCCCCAGGAGCTGGGTACCGAACTTCTCGGGGATGTATATGGAGCGAACATTCCACGTCCATTGTTCATTGTTAATGGGGTAGACGGCTGATGATGGGGCCCCAGGCCTGTTTGCTTATCAGGAGATGTTGTTTTTGAAACCTGAAGCAACTGAGCGGAACTTCTGCATACAGCGAGAATGCAAGTCAGATAGGGAATGGGTGCAGGGGCTCCAGGATGGGCTCAGACATGCTCGTGAGGCTTTAGGAGACCACACAGATGTTCCACTTGTTTTCAACTGTGAGACACTGAAGAGGCAGGCAACATTCCTTGTTTTGTTTTCTTTTCATTTGTTTATTTTTTAACAGTGCTTGCACTGACACTCAGGAGACAGATAAAAACAGCACAAGATATTAAATGTCAGTAAAAATAATTTTAGAAGTCTGGGCTTTGAGCCCACAGGAATCCTGGTTTGAATGTGGATCTGCCTCTTAGCAGCTGTGTGAACTTGGGCCGTGAACCTCTAAGCCACCATTTCCTCATCTGTAAAATGGGGGCAGTCTGTGCATTGCAAGGCTTGAGGCTTGCGTGAAATAACTTTTCAAATGCCAGATACACAGGGAGCTACATAAATGTTCATCCTTTCCCTGCCTCTTTGCATTTCTTGGCTTTTTGCCTTGTGATATTTATAAGATTTCATAAAATGATATTTATGGAGACTTCAATTCTGCATATTTAGATTTAACAGGTTTGGAAGGTCTGTATACAAAGATACACACACACACAAACACACACACACACATGTACCATATGTAGATATATAAGTTTCTAATTCATACATTTTGATATCAGATGGATAGATATCTCCCAAACTTGTCAAATATTCATCTTACAATGCCCCAAGCAGCATCATTATTTATAATAGGTGGCCACTGAAGATATAATAGTAAAGTTGAAGAATGTGGCTTTATTGTTAGAGTGAATTTGAGTCCCAGCATAACTGCTTATTAGCTGCGTGACTTCAGGCAAGTTACAGAACCTCTCTGTGCTGTGCTTTCTTCATGGGTGTAAGGGAGATGGCTGCGCTTTAGTCGGGAGTAGGCGAAGTGGCTTTCCGAGGCAGCATGTCATAGAGGATTTGGAGTGCAGATGTACAACTCCGCACATTACGTAACCACGCCATGTGAGGCGCATCAAGTAACCACTCACGTGCATTGGTGCTTGACTCGCAGCCACTATTGTCGGTGAAAGGTATAATTACCCTGCTAACGCTGTACCTATGGCTGGGGCTCCAGGTTCACTTGAGCCCAAAGAGTAAAGTCACTTTGAAATTCCCTGCGATTCCTGGAGTGTTTTTCCAGCTACCGGCCGCCCCACTGACTTTTTCCGGCCTTCAGTTAGAATCTAAGAGTGGTAAATGGGGATAATCATAGTGCCTACCTTGTAAGGCTCCTGGAAGAATTTAAATACACTTATTCATGCAAAGCATCTAAAACAAAGCCTGGCTGACAGCATGGGTTTAGTAAATGCAAACAATTGGTTATTTGTTGAAGGCAAATCAGCAATAAACTTTCCAGAATATTTCAAACTCCTTTCCTGCTTGAGGAGTTTCCACCTTGTAAATGGCACTCTAAAGATCAATTTTTCACTGGTCACCTGCAATTTGGATCTGAAGTTCCAGATATATATGTCACACGGGGCAGTCATGCCATGGAGTCCAGGTGGCCTGGCATGATGTCCCAACATCACACCTTGTTAGCTGTCTCATTTGACAAGTGTGATAATTCACACCTCATGAGTGTGAGGCTCTCCCTGTGATACCACTCCAGTGACCATGACGTGCTGTTTCCTCAGGTCCAGAATGGAAGCAAGTGCTGTCAGCTCTACGAAAGGCACTGCCTGGTGCATGAATAAGGCACCCTTGGGGCTGGAGGGCCTTTCCACCTTGGTTTTTCTTCCTTCTAGTAGGTCTACATGTCCTTCTCTGTGTATCTATGTTCCTGTGTTCCCTTATCCAAAACAAGGATGTGAGTGATCCATTTTTCTCAAAGGAGGAAGCATAGAAAATAAACTGAGAGGCTCTGATCCTAGGAAGCAGTGTCACCTTGGCAGAAAGAATGCAGAAAACACCCACACTGAGAAATGACTCAGGGATGTGCCTGCTGCCATAGAGCAGATTGCCCAGGAGGGAGGCCAGCTCTCTTGAATCAAGATTCTGATGCCCCAGCCAGAAGAACCAGAATGGAAAAACAGACCCCTGATCACATGCCTTCTGTCCCTGTCCAATTCAAGGAAGTCTTAACTCTTATAATAGAAATGGAACATTCTAGGAACATCTTCCAGGTTGCAGCAAACTCTGGGGATGGACTGTGTGAAGGAATTTGCTGAGGGTTATGATTTGCAAATTGGTTGTTCTATGTGTTATATAGTAACCAGCATCTTCCAGAACACAGCCAGAAATACACTCATTTAAGCACATTCATACTTGTCAGTTCTCCTGTCGTGATTTTCTATTTGAATAGCTTCAAGTCTGGACCATAAGAATAGACTGTTTCATGAGAAGCATGTGAATTAATTAAGAAGAAATATGTTGCAGGCAAATTAGACTCTCCTCTAAATTATTCTTCTCTCTCTTTCTCCTTTGTCTCCTCCTCTTTTTCTTCTTCCCTTCTTTCCTCCCTTATCGTCCTTCAACAAACAAGTATTGAAAATCTACTGTATGCTAAGCACTACCCCAGATCCCTGTTCCCGGGGAAATAAACATGTCAACATACACATGACAATTGCATTATGATACAGTAAGCACTTTTGGGTGCAAATAGCTGAGAAGAGAAAGGAATTTTTATGGAAGAGTTGAGATTTGTGCTGGTTCTTGAAGGGCAGTAGGAATTAGGCAAGTAATTAAATAAAAGGGAGAGGTGGAGGTGGAAGGAAGACATGCCAGGGAGAGACGGCAGCCTGATGCTTTCAGAGTCTATGTATGTGTGTGCTTACTATGACCTATGAATGTGCTAACATGATTGCATCTAATCATGACATAGTAGTCCACATAGTGTGGACTTGGGAGTCAGACCTACTCTGTTCAATTGCTGCTTTGCCCTTTGCTGGTTGTACCACCTTGGGCAAGCTGATCCACGTCTCTGAGCCTTAGTTGTCTCATCTTTAAAGTGGAGATGCACCTGCTCTTGCGGTCGTGTGAGGTGTAGATGCATTCGTGTTTGGGATGTAGTAGCACAGTGCTGGATTACGGTAAGCACTCAGGTGGTGGCACATAGGAGGTGGGATGCTGGGTGACATAGGATGTAAGGGTCATTTGTAAACTCTGAAAGTATTACCAAAATGCAGTGGGAGTGGCATTTGGACTGTTTAATATTTCCAGGGCAGCTCCTCAGAAGCCTTGGCTGGCTGCTCAGTAAATATTTGACAATGGTTGCTTGGTATCTGGGCTGTGAGCCAGAAGGGCCCCCGGGAAGAGCCAGGGAGCAGAGGGCAGAGGGCTCCCTATACACTGATATACAGAGAGGTGCTGTTTGAGCTGGCATGAAGTGAGATCAAAATACAAGGGCCAAGATTGGAACCAGGTGGTGGCCTGGGCTTGTTAAGCCAGAGCAAAATGGAGGCAGGTGAAGGGTGTGCTGGAGAGAGCCTTGGACACACCTGATTCTCTTCAATTTCAGTTGCTACCATTGCCACTGCTGGTTAATGGCACCTTGCGCCAATATTAATGGCACCTTAAGCCGATTCTGGTTAAGCTTGCCTTGTGTAGATTTTTTTTTTCAAAATTCCTGAAAAAAATTTTAAACATCTTTACTGAGGTATAATCTCTATATACTACATTGTACATTTAATTATACAATTTGATGAATTTCAACATAGGCGGGCACTCATAACACCATCACCACCATCAAGGTAATAAATATTTCATCAGCTATGAAAGTTTCCGTGTGTGCGTGTGTGTGTGAAGAACACTTAACTTGACATCAACCTATTAAACAATATTTTGTATTTTAAAATTTTTGTTCAGAGAGGGTCTCTGGCCCAGGCTGGTCTTGAACTCCTGGCCTCAAGTAATCCTCTCACCTCATGCGATCCTTTAGCCTTGGCCTCTCAAAGTGTTAGGATTACAGGCATGAGCTACTGCACTTGACCTTAACAATTTTTTAAGTGCATAATGAAGTATAGGGTACAGTGTGCCTTACCCCAGATCTGTAGAACAAATTCATCTTGCATAATCAAAACTTTGTACCAGTTGAACAGTGCCTCATTTCCCCTCCCTCTGGTCCCTGGTAAGTACAGTTCTATTCTTTACTTCCATGAGTTTGACTATTTTAGGTACCTCATGTAAATAGAATCATGCAGTATTTATTTTTCTGGCTTATTTCACTTAGCATAATGTTCTCCCAGTTTGTTCCAGTTGTCACAAATGGCAGAATTTCCTTCTTTTTTGAGGCTGAATAATATTTCATTGTAAACTTACCTGGTATAGATCTGAAGAACACTATAGAGTTAGGGAAACTGAGTCCATTTTTTGGAAGGGACTTCTTCGAGGTCACATAAGTTCTGCCTCCTCTCTCACAGACATCTACCTTTGAACCAGGCATGATGCTATTTTTTCCTTCTTATCTTTTCCAAGACTGTTTTCCCATCTGAAAGATGGTAATAATAGTACCCACCTCGTATGGGTCGTTAGAAGAATATGCTTGGCAGGATATTCAACACGTGGTGAGTGCTGGGTGTTATTTTTATTCCTTTCTTCCATCTTGACCTGATTCCTATTGAGTGTTGAGTGAGTCCTTTGCATGGTGCTTTGTGTAGTGCCTTTAAAATTGGAAGTTTACTATAGGAAGCTCAAAATGACTATTTACATAAGCTTGTCCTAAAGTAGAAATAGTTTTGTACTCATAGATAAGCAGTAGCAGGGACCAAAGGTCTAAGAGAGATGTATGGGAGGAAAACTTAAAATTGACAATGACAGCAAAGTACAGAGCACTTAATATGCGCCAGGCATGGGTCCAGATAGTTTACAAATGACTAACTCATTTAATTCTCCCGACAACCCTATGGGGTAGGTATTATTACCTCCTATTCTGCAGATGAGAAAAGCCAAGACACACAAGTATGATGAGATAGGGATTCAAGCCCACACAGTCTGGATTCGGGAACTCTCCTACTGACTTCTCATTAATGGATTTTGGGGGTTATTGTCCACGGGGATTCAAACCCACAGTCTGCATTCGGAAACTCTACTCTTGACTTGACATTAATGGATTTTTTGGGTTCTTGTCTAAATAATAATTATTTTTTAATTCAATAATAGAAAAGCTGGGCCAGGTACGAGGGCTCATGCCTATAATTCCAGCACTTTGGGAGGCCAAAGCAAGAGGATTGCTTGAGCTCAGGAGTTCAAGATCAGCCTGGGCAACATAGTGAGACCCTGTCTCTAAAAAATATTTTTTTAAATTTATCTTGGCATGGCGGTGTGTGCCTGTGTCCCAGCTACATGGGAGGCTTAGGCTGAAGCGGGAGAATCATTTGAAGCCAGGAAGTTGAGGTTGCAGTGAGCCGTGGTTGCGCTACTACACTCCAGCCTGGGTGACAGAGTGAGCCCCTGTCAAAAAAAAGAAAACGAAAGAAAGAAAGAAAAGCTCAGTTCAACTCTTAGAATGATAATCTTTTACAGAAACACTAGTTGAGACCTGAGACTTGTCCAATGACCAGGGAAGCCAAGAACCCTTTGCATAGCTGTAGGATCAATAAACGTTCTTGATGATGAGAAAGTAGAAAGTAAAATGAAAAATGAAGTCACCACTATTTGCAAGGCAAAACAGACAGCCAACTCCCGTGGAGGAAAGCGTGTATGGAGGACAGGCACTACTGTCAAATTCTGCTCGCAATATTCCTTCCAGTGCTAATGGAATCATGCTTTCTGCCTCTGATTTGTAAACTGGTACTAATACCTGCCCACCCTGAAGCATCTCAGGAAGATTAAATAAGACAATGTTAGAGCACTGGACAGGGAGGTTTCATTATGATGACTCAGGGCTGGCAGGGGAGGAAGCGGCCTTTCAGCCCTTCAGAGACCCATAGGAAGCTTCTTTCTTCTCCTCCCCTCCTCATTTCCCACCAAGCCTTCCAGTTCTCCCTTTCCTAAAGTGTCTTTCCTTTCAGGTAGAGGAGCGATCATAGCCAAAGGACGATAGTGTGCCAGGGGACTGAATTTTAGCAGACACGTTTTGAAGACTGAAAAGATATGGAGCCAGTGGGATGGCCAAGGTTTCCAATATGCGTACCTCTTTGTTTTTTGTTTTTTTTTTTGAGATGGAGTTTTACTCTTTTTGCTCAGGCTGGAGTGCAATGGTGTGTTCTCGGCTCAATGCAACCTCTGCCTCCCGGGTTCAAGAGATTCTCCTGCCTCAGCCTCGCAAGTAGCTGGGATTACAGGCATGCACCACCACGCCAGGCTAATTTTTTGTATTTTTAGTAGAAATGGGGGTTCCTCCATGTTGGTCAGGCTGGTCTCGAACTCCCAACCTCAGGTGATCCACCCACCTCAGCTTCCCAAAGTGCTGGGATTACAGGCATGAGCCACTGTGCCCGGCTTCAATATGTTTACTTCTTATGGATGCCTGCTTTTCAGCCTGATAAATTGCCAAATATATTTGTAGGTAAAATATCACTTCCCCCTGCCTGACAGAATCTATGTAAATGGATTGCTGAGTTGTTTATTCCAAGGTGCCTATCAGTGTGAGGTAGGGGAGAAAAAAAGGTGGGGTGCTACAAGTGCATTCCTCCCTGCCACTTCCTGAGTCCTCAGAGAACCAAAGAAATTTGAGATTGACAGCACAGAGCCTTGTGACCCTCCATCTTTTTAAACACTTGGTTTCCATTGATTCCATTGGCAACTGTGGAGAATGTTTCTACTTAAGCAAATAAGCCCCTTTCTGAAACCATTCCTATCCTCGGGAAGAACTGAATTCTTCCAGTGGTGTGCTGATGCTAAACTGATTGCCCAGCACAGAGGGGTTCCCTGGAATGTGTGTCTTTAAGTGCTAAAACTGAGACAGTTCCAGGTAAACCAGGATAGTTGGCCCCACTAGCTGGAGCTGACTTTGCAAGCTGGCAAGAGCCAATTGTGTGATCTCTTCTCAACTCTGCTCAGGGAGGTTGTGCTGATGATTTGAAATCAGCCAAGGTGAAAATATTTACACCATGGAAATTGGCAAGTACCACAAATTAGGCAGTCGTTTTCTCCTAGAGAGCTGGTGGTGAGACATTTTCTAGCACACCACTGACTTTCTTTTTTGTGCTACACTACATTCTAGAGTGTTCTATCAGATCCTTTTACAGATACATTATCATATTTTTTTACTAGTCCATTTCCTTCCCTAGACTGTAAGCCTTTTGGAGGTTAGGTCTATGTTCACTCTCATATCCCCAGCACCTAGCACAGTGCCTGGCACATTGTAGGTACTTGGGAAATATTCTCTTCCTTTCCAGGGGACGAGGAATCTTCTTTCTTTGTATGTTACAGAATACACTGAATGCCTTTCCCTTTGTATCCTGGTCTTGTGCCCAGTTTGTATTAATGTCAAGGTCAGTGGCAGTGGTAGGGACAGAAGAATGGAACAGGAAACTTATTTGGCTAGAAATCTTATTTGAGCTGAGAATAGTGTCAAGCCTTCTAGGGTGATGAAACAGAGAGAATGAAAAGAGGAACAGTAAATTGAACCAAGGTGTCTGGGAGGGCTCAATCAGACCTCAGCTGGAGAATTAACAGGAATCACAAATGGAAGTGGAGTCCTAAGACCTTCAGATGTGAAACAGTTTGAGCCAAATACAGTTTGGGGCTCTTAGAATTTAATACCAAATGGAGGAAATAATGGACTCGAGGAAGGTGACCTGAACAAAATAGATTAGTAGCCTTTCAACCCTGGTTGCAATCAAAATTATTTGGGATCCCAATTTGATTCTACAAAATCAGAATCTCTGAGGTACAGGGATATATCAGGTATAAATATTTCTAAAACTCCCCAGAGAATTCTAACAAACTACCAGGATTGGGAACCTTTAGTCTGAGAAAAATTAGACACTTTCCCCGTTGGCATCCCCGTAAAGGAGGAAGACAACTTAAAAACGTGCTGAGGGTTTACACAAGTAAGAAATCCTTGACCTTATCCAAGATGCTAAAGATAAAGAGAAGAGATTTAGCATGAAATCTTGAAGTGAAAATTCAACCCAGGTTTTTCCAAATGGGTGACATGGAATGCTGAAAGCATTAAAGCCATTGGACCTTCAACCGGGAAAGGAACTCCTTTTACAATTCTCTCTCAACTCTTCTGATTAAGTCTTTGCTTAGTGATAGTGTGTCTTTCACACTCATCTAATCCAGGGCTTGATAAACTACAGACTGAGGGCCATATCTGACCTCTTGCTTATTTTTGTAAATAAAGTCTTATTGGAACACAGCCAACTCATTCGTTTACATTTGGCCTATGGCTGCTTTTAAGCTACAATGGCAGAGTTACCTACTTGCACCAGAGGCTCTGGGCCCACAAAGCCTCATTATTTACTTTGTGGACTCCCACTGTATCCCATGTAGATGATGTAAACAGGTCCTTTTTTAGTCAGAGAATAGGACCTTAGTCTTCAACTGGCAACACCAAATTTAGTTAGAATTTAATACATTCTTTTGCTTTCATTTAGTTATCTACATTTATGTCAACTGATATTAATTTTTCATTTATAGTACCAGTATAGAATTTCCTTTTAAGATAAATTTATATTAAAAAGTGGGTATTTAAAAATAATTAATAGAATAATGAGTAGAAGAGGTGGCACATATATTTGGCAACACTCATGAAGATTGTACTTAAATCTGAAGTTTGGAAAACATTGAATGTATCCAATCTCCTCATTTACAAAGAAAGAAACTGAAGCCTGGTTGTTAAGTCACCTTGGAAAAACCCATCTCCTGTCTCTCTCAGAACAATGTTTTTACCTCTAGCTGGTTACTCATTTGCACTTTGAAGCCAGTTAGTATGAATGGAAATTATTGTACTTTTAATGTTTATGAATTCAGAGCCAGAAAATATCTTCGTGACATTTCTACAGACATGGTTACTAAAGATTGATGAGCAATTTGAAACAAAATAGAGGGACCATTCACATCTTAAACGTGAATCTTGGGTGAGTAGTGACATATTGATTTCATTAAGTTGATTCCTTCTTGGGCACGATTTCCTTGGAACAATAAATTTGATTTTTAAAAAGGCTTGCTTTAAAAAAATCAAAATCCACTTAAATGCTTGCCAGAGCAAAAAGTAAAACTGCTCAACAGAAAAAGACATGTATTTTGCGGTATGCTCTGTTGGGTGTATTTAAGCACAGTTTGAATCTTATAAGAATATTTGGTATTTCATCATGTAGTTATTGCTGTTTTCATTAAGATTCTCCATGATCTCACACCAACTAAAAGCAAAGCTAATTCCTTCCTGCCTAGAACCTCTTCCCACATTAGAAGTGTATTAATCTGTGGGGGTTGACCAGAGAGCTCCTGGGAAGGTACGTTAGGAAACTTGAGCTCTGCCCACCTTAGTAGGGTGCTGGAATGTTACAGAGTTGTTCATTGCTGTTAATACCACCTTTCCAAGATGCAGTTTTACAGTGACATACATGATGATTAAGTGTTTGGCTATCACTCTAAATGGGCAGAAATATTTGTATCATTTGACAAAACTAAAGCTGGAAAAACATCCATTTGGATCAGAGCTCAACATGATTTGCTTACATATGTTGACTATATGTTCTGAAAAATGAGTGTAATTCTTTAGATTAAAACATGACCTTTCTCTTACATTTAGGATTGCTTCCATGTTGGCATTTTAGTGCCTTTTAATGAAGATTGGTATAGTTAGGTCATTTTCCAGAAAGACAAGCTTCCTTAGTCTATGCTGTCTGGGTTACATGTGTTGATGTGATATTTACCTGTCAAAGGTGACTGCAGGGCTGGGTAGGAGCTGGGAGACCTGACTTGAAGGCCCTTCAATATGTTGTGTCTTAAAGTGGTGGGCACCATTGTCTCTGAAGGTACTGATGGCATCTTTAGGAGTATAAACACTGTGGTCATCCTGCCATGCTCTGGGCTCTGGTATAGGGAGTCCAAGTGGGGTAGCCCTTTTGGGGGCTATACCCAATCAGAGAAGAGGCGAGCCAGTCAGCTCCTGATGGTTCCAGCCTGTGTCTTTCCAGGGGAGTACTGCTCATCTAGGCAGGAAATCCAGTAGCCTAGCAGCTTTGTTACTAAGGGTTTCTGCAGTGAAACCCTTGTCACTCTGGTATCAGAACTGCCATTCGATCCAGCAATCCCACTACTGAGTATTTACCCAGAGGAAAAGAAGTCATTGTACGAAAAAGATACTTGCACACGCATATTTATAGCAGCACAATTCACAGCTACAAAAATGTGGAACCAACCCAAATGCCCATCAATCAATGAGTGGATGAAGAAACTGTGGAATATAATATATATACAATAGAATACTACTCAGTCATAACAAGGAATGAATTAATGGCATGTGTAGCAATCTGGATGGGACTGGAGATGACTATTCTAAGTGAAGTAACTCAGGAATGGAAAACCAAACATCATATATCTTCACTCATAAGTGGGAGCTAAGCTATGAGGATGCAAAGGCATAAGAATGACACAATGGATTTTGGGGACTCTGGGGAAAGAGTGGGAGAGGGTGAGGGATAAAAAACTACAAATAGGGTTCAGTGTATACTGTTCGGGTGATGAGTGCAACAAAATCTCACAAATCACCATTGAAGAACTTCCTCATGTAACCAAATACCACTGGTTCCCCAAAAACCTATGGAAATAAAAATTAAAAAAAAAAAAAACAAGTTACCTGTGGGATACCAGTTTTGAGAAAAACTTCTGCCTCTTGGCTGCTGCTGTCATCAACAGGAGGACAAGGGTCAATCCTCAAGAGAAACTAACTTTCCTCTGTTGTTAGAGAGGGAATCAGTGTCGGGATGTGCCTGGGCCAGAAGGGCAGGAATGGTGATTGCTAGTAGAGATCCAGAGACATAAAGACACTCTGAGGACATCTGCCCTCCAGCCTTGTCTTCCCATTTAAGCATTGGTTCTTAATCAACCAGGAGCAATTTTTATCTCCCAGGAGACAATTGGCAATGTCTGGAGGCATTTTCAGTTGGCATGAGTAGGGGAGTGTTACTGGAATATCTAGCGATAGAGGCCAGGATTCTGCTAAACATCCTGCAATAATGCACAGAACAGATAGCACCCCTTCCCACCACAACAAAGAATTACCTGGCCCAAATGTCAGCAGTGCCAAGGACAATGTGCAGAGGGTCTATAACCCTGGCTGAATGGTTGTAAGGATTCTGTTGATGGGTCTCTTTAAAAAGCATGGAGAAGGCCAAGCCTCTGGTGGTAAACAGCACACAGGTACTGACCAAAGCAAGGCCTCCAGTCATCAAGGGCAAACTGCCGTGGTGACTTAAAAGGGAAGATTAGAAGTGGACCATGATGTCTTACTTCCTTTAATTTTTTTTTTTTTTTTTTTTCAAAATAACCCAGATGACAAATCTGAAAGATGAGTGCCGGGATAAGGTAACTAGGAGGAAGAGTGTGAGCTGAGGTCAGTTCAAAGTGAGAAAACTGTTGTCACTTCCTGCTTCTTTGTCTGAATCAAGATTGCTATGAGCATCCCAGCCTACCCTGGCAGGGCGACGTGGCTAAGTGACATCTCTCTGTTGACTCATTCTTATGGGCCCTTGAGTGCTGTGTTGGGCTGGAAAATTTGGAGTTTCTAGTAGAAGCAGAATAACATTCATTATCTGGAAACAAGATTTTGAGTCCTGGGGACTTTTGAGGTTGTCCCTTTTGAGGTTGTCCACAGATTGTTTGGGGAGTTAGAGACCTCTGAAGAGTGCTAAACTTCCAGATATCCAATTACTGCTGTATTGCATCAACAAAAGAGAACTTGGAGGATAAAGTGGTTGTGGGGAGATGGTGGCTATTTCTCAACCGTGAAAGGAACCATGCCTTCAGGAGTTATGAAAAATGAAACACGTTTCTCATTAGAAAAGAATTATCCATTTCCTTCTTATATTGCCAAAGGTTGTCTTTTGCCAATTCAGTGAGAGTATGAACTTGGGATTCATTACTTGCAGGAAAAAAAGTGGCAAGTGTTCTCTGGAATCCTCAAGAGTCAGTATTAAGAGGGAAGATAGAATTGAAAAGTGAAAATATTGGGGGTTGAGTGGGGCCTTCATGGCATCAAAAGTGCAATCAACAGAATGTGGACAAGTTCTGATTTGCTGAAAAGGAAACAAGGTGAAATAGCTCAATTTGCTTTGAGCAAATTTCTGTCTCAATCGGTATCAAAACAATGAATGTTATTCTTTCCCCTGGTAGAAGGGTTTAAATATGCATTGGATCCAAACCTATTAATTCTTTCTTTAAAATTCTCTTTAACATTTTTATCTTTCTTTTCATTCCTACTATAACCATCTAAGCCCCCATTATTTGGAAAGAGAATTATTTTTCTGCCTTTCTATCTGATCTGGAAGTTTGCATTCTCTTTCTATTTCAGTCCATCTAGTAGTATTAGTATTAGTAATGGTAGTAGTAATGGCAGTAGTAATATTAATAAATATAATAGTTATAAGAAAGCAGTGATGATAAAGCAATATACCCCATCCCCAAGGATAGATAAGGCCAACCTTAATTACTATGATTATTCATGGGATAGGTACATGACCCAAGCCAACCAGAATTCTTCCCTGAAATCTTACAGATACTCAGAGAAAGAAGAGATTTTCCTTGAGGCTGCTAATCTGGAGCTATGGGAGGCTATGAAGCTCCCTTGGTGCCTGAACTATCTCTGGCCATGCCTTCCTCTTACCAACCCCTTTTGCTTCTCACACCATGAAAAGAAAAAGCTTATGTTTAGTGGGAGAGAAAGAGGCCAACACATAGAAAGAGAGAGACAGATAGATATATATAGAGAGAACTGAGAAGATTATTTGCTCAGCCTCAGGAATGAATTATGATTCAAGGCTCTCCTCTTCCTCTTTGCCAGTCTTAGGTTGGGCTTTTGATCAGTTCTGGCTGGTGAGATAGAAAGGGATGTCTGCTGCTTGGAGCTTTGTAGAAAGATTTTCCTTCCTGATTGGGGAGTGGTATATAAGTAAGAAGGTATTTTTTCCCTCTATCTCCTTCCTTCTTGCTTGTGACTACCTTGGGAGATCATTAACTTGAACACATGACCATTATCTTGCACCTATGAGGGAAGACATTGCTAATACATCCAGGATGGCAGGACAAAAAGCAGACATAGCTTGGGTCCTTAATGATGTGACTGAACTGCTGAACCAACACTGGAATCAGCTCCCTTCAGAGCTCCTGTTAGAATTGACAGATGTCTTTGTTATTTAAGCCAAAGTGAGCCCTGTGGTGTGCTTCTTGTGATCAAACACATACTCATTGTTCAACAAACAAACGAAAACAACTGTGAACTCATAATTCCCAAAGATATCTCAAACTCTATAGATCCCCAAACCAAAGTCAACCTGTCACTGCCTTACATTCCTGGGATGTGCCGCCATCCACCTGGGCACACGAGCTAGACAAGGCCCCTGGAGTCACTCTGTCATCTTCCTTTCCCTTACCTTGCACACCCACTTAGCAAGTTATGTTCATTTGACTCTCATCTGTCTCCTTCTCCCCAATGCCACTGTTGCTATTTCAGTTGATGAGGGTGGAGATGACAAAGGGTCTTCATTTCTCTCCAGGGCCACTGCTTCCCAAATGCTTGATTTACCTCTGGTCATGTTTCTTTCCAAGCCCTTCTCCACCAGCTTTCAGCATGGTCTAGCTAAAAGCAGCTCTGAAGTTGTTATTCCTTTGTCTGATTCTGATTAGGGTTTTCCTATGCCTAAGCAAGCAGTTCTCAAAGTGTGTTTCCTAGACCAGCAGTATCAACATCACCAGGGAACTCAGAAATGCAAATTCTCAGGCTCCACCTTAGAGTGTTTACTGAATCAACACTTTGGGGGTTGGATCCAGCTCTCTATTTAAGTAAGCCTTCCAAGGAAATCTAATGCACTAAAGTTTAAAATCACTACTAGCCTAAGGTAATAAAACCTTATTTCCTTAGTGATCATAGTTTGAACAGTACCACCCCCACCCCCTCATCCCAACTCATGTCTACTCACAGCCTCAGAAGTCACCTTATTTGGAAAGAGAGTTTTTGTAGATGGTAATTAGCTAAGGATCTCAAAATGAAATCATCCTGGATTTAGAGTGTGTCCTAAATCCAATGATTGGTGTCTGTATTCGCTTGTTCTCATGCTGCCAATAAAGACACACCCCAGATTGGGTAATTTATAAAGAAAAAGGGGTTTAATGGACTCACAGTTCCATATGTCTGAGGAGGCTTCACAATCATGGCAGAAGGTGAAGGAGGAGCAAAGACACGTCTTACATGGCAGCAGGCAAACAGAGCATGCGCAGGGGAAATTTCCTTTATAAAACCATCAGATCTCCTGAGACATATTCACTATCATGAGAACAGCATGGGAAAAAACCCACCCCTATTATTCAATTACCTCCCACTGAGTCCCTCCCATGACATTGGAAATTCCGAGAGCTACAGTTCAAGATGAGATTTGGGTGGGGACACAGCCAAACCATATCAATATCCTTATAAGAAAAGAACCTAGAGACACACACAGAGGATAAGGCCATGTGGAGATGGAGGTGGAGGTTGGTTATACTGCCACGTGCCAAGGAACACCTGGAACCACCAGAAGCTGGAAGAGGCAAGAAAGGATACTACCCGAAAACCTGCAGAGGGAGACTGGCCCTGCCAACACCTTGGTTTGGAACTCCAAACTTCAGAACTTTGAGAGAATATGTTTCTTTGGTTTAAGCTATCCAGTTTGTGGTATTTTGTATGGTCACCCTAGGAAACTAATACACCTGGCAGAGCATACAAGGGTTTTTGGGTCTCACCACTGTGCACCTGTCTACTAGTCTATCTCCTTGTTCATAGATCTTTCTATCAAAAATATTTATGGCATCCCTGTTATGTATCAAGTCCGAAGGATGCAGTAATGACTAAGACACAGTGTCTGCCCTGTAGACACTTTCAGCCTAGCAGGAGAGGATAACAGCTGCATAGGCAATTGCCCTATGATGTACTAAGTGCTTAAAGCTACACATGCCAGCAGCACTTGTCTTCTTGTAGCTCTATGAATGTACTTGCTTCTCTATACTTCCTTTGCAAGTGTTCCTGCTCTGCAAACAATCCACTTTAAGAATCTGCTTCTACTCATTTCTCCTGTGCAGAATCACTCCCTCCACTGTCCTATTTCTGAACTGTGTGATGATGGCCATGTTTCTATGACAGCATCCATTACACATCATTGTAATTATGTATGGGTCTTACCCCTCTGGTAAGACTGAGATATTTTGAGAGCAT
This sequence comes from Plecturocebus donacophilus, assembly GCA_004027715.1. NCBI lineage: Eukaryota > Metazoa > Chordata > Mammalia > Primates > Pitheciidae > Plecturocebus > Plecturocebus donacophilus. The sequence goes on from PVKP010000124.1 coordinate 83,472, forward strand.
GAACCATGGTCTTTTGTCTAATTCTTCTTCTTCTTTGCAGATCCTCAAAGAGCATCTGGCTCAAGGCAGTTTCTCTAAAAGAATACTGAACTGAACTGGAATTCTGAAGTTTGATGGCAGGGATGGAGAGTGGCTTCCTTACTCTGTGCTGGCAGCAGGACTCCTTTTCTCAGCCATCTTTTCTCTGTGTGGCTCCAGGATGAGAGCTGGGAGAGAGGGAAGCCTGGGTGGGACGGGGAAAGGAACAGAATGGGGGAGTTCTCCAGGCTGCATTCAGGGTGAGAAGCCTGGGGAGGGAGGTGTGGCACTAACTCGGGTTTCAATGCCATCATCTGGGCATCTCTGCAGGTTGAATGGTGGGAGTTCCCCACAGTCAATGCTGAGGCATAGCCCTAGCCTGAGTGAGTGAAAGGCTTATACTTCAACTGTCCTTCTCAAGCTTGGAGCATGCATCAGTATCACCTGGAAGGCTTGTTCAGATGGCAGATTGCTGGATTCCCACCCCAGAGTTTCTGATTCTGTAGATCTGGGGTGGGGCTCCAGAATTTGGATTCCTAACAAGATTCTAGGTTATACCAATGATGCGAGCCTGGGAGATCTCAGTTGAAAACTACTGCACTAGAATTCCGATGTTTTTGGGTCTCAACTTTGGATACATCAGAATCATTTGGGGAGTTTAAAAATATACAGATGCCAGGGCCTCACACGTGTATTGGTCTGGGACTGGAAATAGATATAGGAATTGAACTCTAACTGGACAAAACACTCATTTGTTTAAGACTTATTTAGAAAATTTATTGATGAATCTATCCAAATTTTATTAAGTGTCTACCATGCTGCAGGCATTATGTTGGTGATGGGGATATAAAGGCGAACAAAATACAGTTCTACCTTCAGGAAACTATCAGTCCAGTGTGGGGCAGGTATTCAAAACAGATGGTTCTGTTGGGTACAGTGGCTCATACCTGTAATCCCAGCATATTGGGAGGCTGAGATCGGAGAGCCCAGGAGTTCTAGACCAGCCTGAGCAACATAGGAAGACCCCCATCTCTACAAAAAATTAAAAAGTAGCTGGGCATTGTCTTGCTCACCTGTGGTCCCAGCTACTGGGGGCATGCGGGTACTGAGGTAGAAGAACCTTAGAAGGTTGAGTGCCACTGCACTCCAGCCTGGGCAGCAGAGCAAGACCCTGTCTCAAAACACAAACAAAACAACAAAACAAAAACAAAAAACCCAGATAGTTCTAAAACCACTGGGGTTAATTATGCAGAGAGAATTATGGAAGGGGTAATAGTTACTCAGAATTATGGAAGCCCTAAGGAAGAGCATTCAATCCAGCTTGGGGGGATGGAGGATGGAGAAAGCTCAGGGAAGAGGGTGAAGAAATGATGAAGTGGTGATTCAATTCAACAGTTTCAGAAGTCCCAATAGGTTAAGCTAATATTTGGTGTAATATGAAGCTTTATTGAACCCAATGCAAAGTGTTGAAAATTTGTGCCTGAATCCAAATCCATGCTTGACCTCTTACTAGAGGTCTGACTAGGGACAAATTACCTAAACTCTCTTTGCCTTACTTTCCCCACATTTAAAAGGGGACTAATATTAGTATCTCCCTGAGAGGATGGTTGTGAAGACCAAATGATGTAACACACAAGAAGTGCTTGGTGGAGTGAAGGACTCACACATCCAGGTTCACTGTTCACAACCTCAAAACAGCTCACTGTCTCCTAAGCACTTTATAAATGTCAGTTATTATCATTACCATTTCAGAAGGTCTCATTTAAACCTCCAGTTACGACCATCACCACTGGGAGTTTTGGTTTTGGTTCTCGATGCTGTGGCTGTAGCACTGGGAGGTGGGCTCACACTGGTGGGATGTACAGGATTCTTTCCCCTGCACCAAGTGGCCCCAGGCTCCTGCAGCTCTAGAATTCTTGTTTTGAGGTTTCATTTTGCATATTCCTTCTTCTATCAGTGTATCTGTCCTCTGCTGACTTCTTACCACCTCCTCACAATGGCTGTTTTTTAAATCTACCATAGACAAGTTACCCAAAAGGCCAAGATTGCGTAATTGTAGCTAAAATGTAGCTACCCTTTGGAGATTTGTCTTTAAATGAAGAAGCTTTGGTACATGTCATGTTTTGCCATCAGAGGCCCTTTTTACTTCCTCCTATACTTCTGCAGTGGTATTCTGAAGGACTAACTTTCTGGGATAAAAGATTTCCTGAGGTCAGATGCAGTGGCTCACACCCGTAATCTCAGAACTTTGGGAGGCTAAGGTGGGAGGATCACTTGAGCCCAGGAATTTGAGACCAGCCTGGGCAACATAGGAAGACCTGTTGTTACAAAAAATTAGCTGGGCATGGTGGCCCATGCCTGTAGTCCCACCTACTTGGAAGTCTGAGGTGGAAGGATTGCTTGAGCCAGGGAGGTCGAGGCTGCAGTGAGCCATGATTGGGCCACTGCACTCCAGCTGGGCAACAGATCAAGACTCTGTCTCAAAAAGAAAAGTAATATTCCCTCATCGTATTTATTTATTTAAGAGGAGGTATGACTGCATGATCTAGACTGCTTTCTGCTAGGGCTTGACCATGGGTCTTCTCAATTTGGGATCAAAGTTTAATGCATATCCTTGGTTAAGACCATACTTATTTTAATTGCAAATTTCCAGCCATATTTTACCTGCCTTCAGAGCCTCTCTTCTTTTCTCAGGAACCCCACCTGTCATGCAGGGTGTTCTTGGTCCACCTTCATCTGAGCTTGCCTGGTGTTCACCTGCCACAAGTCCCAAACTATTTTCCACTGGAGACAATATTTATGTTGGCTAAATATTGGCACAAGCATGTCATAAACTTCGCATGTTCACAAACAACGTGGCAGACCATTAACAGATGTTCTAACATTTACAAATTGGTTTTCAGTTATGAGCATGTGCAATGACCATCTGCCTTTGTCCCCGGTGTGCCAAGCTCTTCTTGTAAGGTTAGTCGTATTCTCCACTTCAGTGTTTCTTAAACTCTGCTGCACATTAGAGCCACCTGGGAAGCATTTACAAACCCTGATGCCCACGACAGACACCAGACCAATTAATTGAGACTCTAGGGGTGGGACCCAGGCATTGGTGGCTTTGAGAACTCCTCAGGTGATCTCAATGCAGTCAAGTTTGAGAACACGTTCCCTAGTCCAATGCTTCTAAGATTTTAATGTGCCTGAAAATCCCTTGAAGAGTCTGTTAAAATGCAGACTATGATTCAATAGATCTGAGTGGGCTAAATATCTGCATTTCTAACAAATGCCCAGGCAATATGGATGCTGCTATGAATCCAGCGACCATACTTTGAGTAGCAAGGCTGTAGTCCTTTCTAGTGCCTGTTCATTAGCCTTGCAAGTAATTTCCCAGAAATCATGAGTCCATTTGAGTTTGTGATTATTTCCACATTTATCAATGACTCCACTAGGTCTCGCTCCCTCTTTGTTCTGCCCATATCCTATAGCCACACTCCTGTGGTAAAGTAATCTTAATATTGAGCTCACTTTTCTATTTTTCTCTAGATAGTGATTCTTATGAGAACAACTCAGACAGTAGAAGAGTCATCTAGCTAAACCTAAGCAGATTTTTCCATTGATCTGATCTTTTTATCTAGGTATACTCTCTCTGTAAAGTTCATTGAACACAAGGACATGTCCTCTGGGATAAGGAAATTCTTTGAACATTGTGTGATTTGGCTAATGATAATGACCCAATATCTTGGTTACTGCTGCTCCAAATAGGTTACTCACTAGCACTAGGTCCTCAGTTCAAAAAAATCATTAATAGTGACCAAAGGATAGAGGATAGCACAAAAGTAATTTTTGTTTCAGGATTGGTTACGATTTTAGATGACAGTACCTTGAAAAATGCAATTTCCTAGCCAATATTCTACTGTGATAATATTTGCCAGTTATCATGAGCCCTGGTCTGCGGACATATTCTTGGGGAATCAAAACTTTTCTAGGAGTCTTTTGAAATAGTGTATTTCATGCTGATAATAACTTAAAAATTAACATAAAGCATACTAGATTATCAAGATGAGTAAGTCCTTGCTCGTGATTTCGATGTCTGCATTTCTGTTTGTGTTTACGATTGTTTATGTGCCAAATAGCCATACTTCAAGTATTGCAGGCTAATGATGAAAGAAGAGAGAACAGAGGGAGGTTTAATGGAAACATCATGTGTGTGAGCCAAAAGAGGATCCCATGGCATTACAGGGAGCCTTACAAACAAAAGTTTCTCAGTAGGTTCAATAAGAGAAATATGATAGAAGAACTCAGAGGTCACATACCACATCATATTTTAGATTTGCTGAGACTCAGAAAACAAAACAAAAACCCAATAAAACTCCAAAATCCCAGCATTATAGCCACTGGGACCATTTCATGTTGAGCACAGCCATTTAATCTCAACAAAATAATATTGTCTATTATACTATGTTGATAACTTATATTTAAACAGCATTGACTTGTATTTTATTATCATTTAATTTATATATTTGTTTTGGTTGTATAGTTGTTTCAAAACCACCAGCATTCTAGTTTTATGTCTGTACATATTCTTTAAAAAGTTGCATTATTAACTTTCTAATGCAAATAAGTGAAGCCATTACTGGGATAATTTTTGGTTCTTTGAAAATATTTTCTATTTGCTTTTTAGCATGTATTCATTCCTTGTGCACACATTAAGTTCCTTTCCTATTTTCTGAAATGTCATAGTGGTCCTGATCTAGCCTCATGTGCTCGATTTCAGGAGGTTGTTAATGAGACAGTGTTGGGAACAGAAACAAAGCCCATTGGTAAGATTTCATTTTTACATTACCTGCAAATACAATAACAAACAGTTTGCAGGGAAAAATTTCCCTGCTTGGAAGTCATGCCTGATGATGGCTGGTGGCTGGTGGAGGCTCTAACATGACAGGTCACTGGGGACTTATATTGTGCCCATGAGAGAGCAGGAGTCATACCTAAGATTTGGAGGGTAAATAAAGTGCTTACAGGCTGTGGGGCCTCTGGCTCTCCATTTCCTGATGGGTGGCTGAGAGCCTGCACGGCTGTCGAGGGTTGGGTGTCCCCTTTGGGCAACTGCTGACTGCCTTCTGAGAGGGTATACGACTGGCTCTGAGGATTAAAAAAAAACAACATAAAAATGCTGGTCCCCTCCTAAAGGCCAGCTGCCCCCTGGGGTTGACTTTCAAAAGACAGAATTGTCCTAAGCTGTGAATGTAGGGGCCAATTATTATTCCTGGGGTCCTCTGCATCTATCAGAAGTATTTGAAAAGTAGGCTTCAGTTTCTCTGAAAGATACACTGAATGGATGGTTCATAATCTCTGCTAGTATAAAAATGCTATTTGTAGATGATTTAAAAAACAATGCCTTTTCTAAGACTATATTTGTAAGTTTGTAAACATCTGAGTGCAGCTTTAATATATAGCAAAGGAAAAACCGTATAGACAAAGTAACAGTTTTCAGAACATTTTAGAGTTTTATTCTCTGCCCATAGTGTGCACGAAATGTATCATTCTTGCTGTGGGAAGTTACAGCAGGTGCATAAAACCTTATTAAGATTTGTATTGGAATAGCTTTAGATATACTTCAATGCAAAAAAAAAAATCAGGATTCAACTCTGATCTGTCTTGTGTGTAGTTGGTTCCAAAAGGTAGTGTTTTAGTCAGTTTTTAGTCATTAACAATTTATAGACACACCATTCAGGAGCCTAAACATATTAAGTCCATTCCATGGATATTTGCAAATATTTGGATGTTTAGAAATAATACTGGAATATTTTCACCTTTCAATCCAAGTTGTATGGATTTATAGGAGTATTTACCTTGATCTATTAATATTTGCAACATGAACCTAACTTTCCCACATAACTCTGATTTTGCTCAGTTTATGAAGTTTTGTACAAATTTGCTTCAAACTAACAGCTTTAGTTATACATTCTACAGGTACATATTAACTATTTGCTCTCTGCAAGGCGCTATTTACTGCCTTATTATATATACTTCTTTCTCTTTAGTCCCTCTTAAGAGATTTTTGGCCGATTAGGGAAAAATATATTTCCAGTGCACTTTTTTTTTTGGAGACAGAGTTTCACTCTTGTAGCCCACGCTGAAGTGCAGTGGTGCAATCTCAGCTCTTTGCAACTTCTGCCTCCCAGGTTCAAATGATTCTCCTGCCTCAGCCTCCTGAGTAGCTGGGACTACAGTCATGTGCCACCAAGCCTGGCTCATTTTTGTACTTTTTTTTTTTTAGCTCGCCTCCCAATGTGCTGGAATTACAGGTGTGAGCCACTGCGCCTGGCCTCAATACATTTTAAAAGCATGGTATGCTGTTTCTAAAACAAATATTAAAGGGTAATCATAATGATAAAGTATACAAAGTATCAGTCATGATTTTATAATTTAAATTCTTCCACATGCTAACCAAAATTAAAACCAATCCCCAAAGGCAACGAATACTTACATGACGATTGCCCATTTTCCTTTTTCTGAGATGGTTTTTCTGTATTTTATTAAGAGATTGGTTTTCCTACAGGCAAAGTTTACAATGGTTTTCCCAGGGCATAATATCTCTTGTGTTTAATAAGTAACTTTTGGCATTGAATTTGAATACATTGTTGGGGATGGGTAGGGAGTGGCTCTGGCTACAGATGAACTTAGACTGCCCAAGTTTCCTTGGTAGCCACGTTTTTAAAATAATATACTTCTTAATAAATAAAGTTTAGGCTTTTAAAGTTGAATAGCTTCTTACCACCTAAAAGACTAAACCTGCCTCACTTCTGAATTGTTGAGAGAGTTATTCTTTCATATTTTGGGTGTTTGTTTAAAATATTATGCCTTTTAATAATGACAGCATTAACCAGATAGAAAAATCTTACTATTTTTTTTTTTACTAACATTGTTATTATTAAGGAGAATTTTTTGAAGGCTACATTGCATTATGCTAGATCATTTAAAAAATTTTACTGAGGTTTTAATTTAAAAAGTAATATGTGCAGATGGTAAATTTGTTTCTAGTAATATAAAAAGGTCCCATGAAAAGTCAGTCTGCAGACTCTTTATCCCTTCCTCAGAGGTTTTCTGTGAGTCCTTCCAGAAGTGGTCCATGCATATTCATCTATGTCTGTCTGTCTAGTTACCTATCTCTCTGTTTATCTTTACCTGACTTGTCTTTTCTCCCCCACCAAATGGATTTGTACAGTGCATTCTCTTCCATGCCTTTTCTTTTCTTTCCTTTTTTTCTGAGAAGGTTATTATAACGTGTTCCTTTTTTTATTCATACAAATTTATGGGGAACACAAGACATTTTGTTACATGTATATAATGAATACTGATCAAGTCAGGGTATTGAGGGGTTCACCTGAGTACAATGGATTTTTGTTAAGTGCAGCCACCTTACTCTACTATCCAACATTGAATTTATTCCTTCCATCTTAATGTGTGTTCGTACCCTTTCACTCACTTGTCTTCTTCCCCCACACCCCCACAGCTCACCCTGCCTGGTGTCTGTTCTCCATCTCCCCAATCTCTACCTTCATGTGATCAAACTTTTTAGCTCCCACATATAAGGGCGAACATGTGATATTTGTCTTTTTGTGCCTGGCTTGTTTCACTTAGTATAGTGGTCTCATGGCTTGTACATTTCATATACTAAAGAAATAGATGACATTGGCACATTTCTTTTTCAGTGGCTATGTAGTAATCTGTTACGGAGATAAACATCAGTCCACCATTAAAGGTCATTTAGATTGTTTTCGGTCTTTTGCATGAATATTTCATATATACCTTCACTTATGCTTTCTCATCTGTAGAATAAAATCTTAAAATAGAGTTACTGGCTAAAGACTATGTGTATTGAAAATTCCAATAGATGTTGCCAAGTTGTCTTCCATACTGATGTAAAATGTTGGACCACTCTCAAAGACCAGCTGATCCATGAGGCTGACTTTCAAAAGATGGAATTTTCACTCTCACTATATTAATATACCAATGTACTTTTCCCCGCATATTGGCTAACACTAAATATTTTCAAACTTTGTCAAGTCTGCCAATTTCAAAGATAAAACTATGGTATTTTATTAAATTTACATTTCTTTCATTTGATATCCTTGAAATTATATATTCCATTTCTTTAAAGTCATTTGTGTGATTTTTTTTTCCTGTGGTTTTCTTGTGTCCTTTATTTTTCTTTGGAGTTATTAGTGTTTTCATTATTTGTTTATAAAACACTTTATTTGTAATCAAATCTAGGCTTTTGTGAAGTGAAACAATTATTTTTCCACAGTTTGTTATCTTTTGTCTTTGTTCATGTTTTGAGGGTATATGTGTGAAGAAAGTATGAGCTCTGGTGTATTCAAATATATCAATCTTTTATTCTTTGACTTGCTTAGAAAAACCATTTCAGCATTAAGATGCTTAAATCTTCTTATACAAGTGTTCCTTCAAGTTCTTTTAATGGCTTAATTTTTTAAAGGCTTATATCTTTGATTCATTTGGAATTGATTTTGATATAGATTAAGTAAGGAAGGATGTGTTAGGCTATTCTTCTATGGCTATAAAGAAATACCTGAGGCTGGGTAGTTTATAAGGAAAAGGAGTTTTATTTTGGCATATGGTTCTGCACTGTACAGGAAGCCTGGTGCCAGCATCTCCTTCTGGAGGGTCTCAGGGAGCTTACAATCACGGCAGAAGGCAATGGAGAACCAGTATGTCACCTGGCAAGAGCAGGAGCAAGAGAAGCGCAGAGGTGCCACATATTTCTCAACAACCAGAGCTTGTGTGAACTCAGAGCAAGAGCTCTCTTATCACCAAAGGGATGACACCAAGCCATTCATGAGGGATCTGCCCCCATGATCCAATACCTCCTGCCAGGTCCAACATCCGGTACTGAGAATTACATTTCAACAGGAAATAGGGAGGGGACACACATCCAAACTATATCAAAAGGAGTCAGCTTAGCTTTTGTTATTCAGTCAATCCTAGATGGTGATTGGATAATACGCTTTTCCTCTATTGGTCTGAGATGCCACTTTTATTTAAAGCTAAATTCCCATATAACATAATGGTAATTTCTCATGTAAAATTTTGTATAGTTTTGTTAAAATCTAATTTTATATAGTTATTATTTTTTTCTTTTAATTATTGAGTGTTTTGGATGTGTTAATTGCTGGAAAGATGGACAGGATGGATATGAATTTTCCCTTCCTAGAACTTGCAGTCAAATTTCTATATAGGAAACAAACAAATAATTATAAATTGTCATATGAGCTATGGAGAGGATAAGCAGAACGCTAGAATAAAGACTAACCCGTGTGTGTGTGTGTGTGTGTGTGTGTGTGTGTGTGTGTGTGTGTGTGTGTGTGTGTCCTTTGCTTTAAATGGAGTTAGGGCTCTTCAAGGAGCTCACATTAAAGCTGTGAATTAAAAGGTAAGAAGGAGTTCATCATTTAAAAAGAGAGAGTGCTCCAAATTGGATGTTCTTAGCTTGTGCTAAGGCTCAAAGTAGGAAACAGCTTTGTGAATTGAAGAACATAATAGATGCCAATGAGACTGGAGGCTATTGGGTGCCACACAGGGTGCCAGGTATGGAAATACAGTGGTGAACAAGACAAACTCCTTCCTCCAGGAATTGACAGCAGAATGGGGGAGAAGACAAGAAGATGTAGGTTAATGACCACTGCTTCAAACACTCACTATAATTTTTTCTTTAGTGTTGAGTTTTTGTTTTATTGTCTACTGTCTCCTTTTGCCAGCCCAGACTTCTCAGGGCCATGTCCTCTCTGCCACACCTCTGTGTCACTAACCACACCCGCCAGGAACTCCTGATCAGTGACGTCTCAAAGGTCAATAGGGGCAGGGCAATTTGATGTGCAGTGCTGACTGTAGAGATAAGTGCTGTTCAAGGGTCTGAGTTACTGAGCACAAGAAATGCCTAGTTAAAGAAGAGTTACAGTTTATGGCTCCAGGGAGGTGCAAGCTAGACAGCTGAGAAGCAGAAGTGTCTTTTTACTTTTTGATATAACCACCAGCGTAGACACCTCTTGATTATTTAGACTTGCCCATAGTCAGGTTTTGATTTGACACAGATGGAGCTATCCCTAGTGTCCATCCTTTTCTCCTTCCCCAGGTGAATGGGTACTTGGGAAAGTGGCTGGGATAATTACCATCAGCAGTAACAGTGGGGAAGGAAGGGACATTCCCATGACCTCAGGCCATTTCTGGAAGGAGGTGATGCTTGGAGGCCCAGAGGGGAGAAGGAGGGTAACTATCTGGGAGGGAAGAGTGAGAAGACCCGATCTGGGTGAAGAGAGGGCACAAGACGGGTGGGAGAGTATTTTGTATTGTTGTAAATATTTAGTGATTATGAATGATAACAGGTGCTGTGTAATAGGTTCCTCTAGTCGACTGGGCTACATCTACTTTTTACATCTCTTGGTTTTTGGTTCTCAAAGTCATGATGTTGCCCACTGAGAGGGCAGTTGGCAATGTGTGTGGGAGTGTCTGGGTGGCCAGAATGCATGATTGAGTGGGGATTGGAGCCCAGCCCAGGGATAATAAACATCCTGCACTGCATGGGACAGTCCCACACAACAAAGAATTGTCCAGTCCTCAAGCCAATGGTGCCCCACTCCCCTTGAAAGGTGGGAGACCTTCTGTCTCTCCCACCTTCCTTCTACGAAGGGCTCTATTGGCAGACCAGGAGTTTATGAACGTCTGTGTTGCTCCCCGGTCTTAAAAGTCTGTAAAATCTGGCTGGGCGCGGTGGCTCAAGCCTGTAATCCCAGCCCTTCGGGAGGCTGAGGTGGGCAGATCATGAGGTCAGGAGTTCAAGACCAGCCTGGCTGATATGGTGAAACCCTGTTTCTACTGAAAATATAAAAATTAGTTGGGCATGGTGGCATGTGCCTGTAATCCCAGTTACTTGGGAGGCTGAGGCAGGAGAATTACTTGAACCCAGGAGTCAGAGGTTGCAGTGAGCCAAGATTGTACCACTGCACTCCAGCCTGGGCTACAGAGTAAGACTCTGTCTCAAAAAAAAAAAAAAGTAGTCTGTAAAATTTGAAGTTGCATTGCTATGAGCTTAATTGTGACAACTGGAAAGGTATGAAAGATGGAAAACATGTAAATGGACAAGTGGGACCAGAAGAGACAAATCACTTAGACCAACTTCTTCATTCTATAGATTAGGAAACTCTGGTCCTGGAAAGCTACCATATCTCACCCAACGTCAGCCTGCTAGTTAGTAGAAAGGATGGTGGGATGAGATTATATACTACAAGATGCTCCTCAACTTACAATATGATGCAGTTACATCTGATAAAATCATCATAAATTGAAAATATTGTTACTTTGGAAATGCATTGGACGAGTCTAATTTACTGAACATCATAACTTAGTCTGGCCTACCTTAAACATGCTCAGAACACTTATATTAGTGTATAGTTGGGCAAAGTCATCTAACACAAAGCCTATTTTATAATGAAGTGTGGAATATCTCATGTTATTTACTGAATACTATACTGAAATTGAAAAACAGAATGGTTGCATGAATGTCCTTAGAAGAAGGAGGAAATGCGATATGAAGACAGAGGCACAGAGGGAGAAGGCTGTGTGGCAATGGAGGCGGAGATGGGCATGCTGTAGCTGCAAGCCAGGGGACGTCAAGGACTGCCAGCAACCACAAGAAGCCAGGAAGAGGTGAGAAAGAATTTTCCCCTGCAGATTTCAGAGGGAGCATGGCCCTGCCAACACCTTGATTCTGAACGTTTTTTTTTAAGACATAATCTCACTGTCACCCAGGCTGGAGTGCAGTAGCACAATTGTAGCTCACTGCAGCCTTGAACTCCTGGGCTCAATTGATCCTCCAGTCTCACCCTCCACCTCACAAGTAGCTGGGACTACAGGTGTGCGTCACCACACCTGGCTAATTTTCCAAACAATATTTTTGTAGAGACTGGGGTCTTGGCCGGGTGCGGTGGCTCATGCCTATAATCCCAGCACTTTGGGAGGCCAAAGCAGGCAGATCATTTGAGGTCAGGAATTTGAGACTAGGGTCTTGCTATGTTGCTCAGGCTGGTCTTTAATTTTCAACTTCTCTCCTTCAGAACTGTAAGACAATAAATTTCTTAAGTCATGAGTTTGTGGCACTGTGTTATGACAGCCCTAGGAAACTTAAACACCTTAAACAGAAAGCACAAAGCTCATTGATTGCTGTGAGAATCACAGCAACTGCATTATGCTGAATAATTTGCATTTAATACGATTTCCATTTGAAAATACTTTGGGGAAAATATTATATGATATTAAGACTACATGTATTTCAGATTCTCTTATAGTCAAACAATATTAATTAAAATAACAAAAGCACATACATGATTATTTTCTAAATGCTGAACACTTGCCTGCTCTTTCTTTCTGCAGGGGGAATTAATAGTATTTTATTTATGTAGTGTAATTTATTTAGCTAAAACCCCCAAATTATAGTTCATTTTTGGACAGTTGCTTTCTTCCACGTAGAAAAGCAAAAATGTTAGAATTTCTGTCATGTTAGTGCATAGTCTCCCTCTGCCCCATTAGTTAATAAATTTCTAAGAGTAGAAACAGGACTATTGCTTAACAAATTCCCAGTATCTTCATATAATGCCCACTTTATAAAAGTTCTTGCTTGGTTAAGATAAAAAGACTGAAATCTGCAGGAAACTGTTGGAGTTGCTGAAAGTATACTCCTATATTTTTCTGTAGTAAAAACCCTGAAAGTCACACATTTCATCTTGCATGTACAAAAATATGCACAACATAGAACAAAATGCTACCTTCAATACATGGGTGTGTTGACAAATACTTATTGTATATTTCCCATGTACAACATGCTATGCTGAGTTACAGGGAATAGGAAAAATAGAGGACACAGCTCTCATTCCACCCTCTTAGATGCTATGCTCTAGTTGGGGAAATAAAATATCCATATAAGCAAAACCAAATCTTAATTTAAGTTTGCATTTCGTGGCAGAAAAGTCACAACCTTGGGAGAGCAAAGCCCTCTGGGTTTAGAATGGTCTCTGCTGCAACTTATGTGTGTGATCACATCAGAGTCAGTCTGTCCTGTTCTTGGGTTTCTACTATGTAAATAGAACAGCTGGGCTTCATGTCTACATTTACTATGAACACTTCAGGTTTAGGAAGGTAGGTTGCAAGTAACTGAAAACTTGACTCACAACAACTTCAGCAAATGATTGAATTTTTGGCTCACATAATTGGAAAACATGCCAGCTTCAGCTAGATCTAGCTACTCGAAATATATCCTAGAGACCCATTGTCTCCATTTCTCAGTGCTGCTTTCTCCCCTCTCAAAGAGATTCCACATTTCAAAGGCAAAATGTTGGCCAGCAGATCGACGTTTTCATCCTTAAAATCCCAAAACTAGTGAAAAGGAAATGAGAGCTTCTTTCCCCATAAGTTTGAATACATAACCTGGTGTGATCCTCTGGCTCACGTTGGGATTCATACTCATCTTTGAACTTGTCACCATAGATGGGGTGGAGCAGGCTGTGAGGACCAGGTTTCATGTCCTCCTCTAGAGCTGTGTGAGAAGTCAATCCTACCCAAACCATGTGGACTGAGAGTAGGGGAAGGATTGTCATGCAGAGAAAATTGGGATACTCTCAGTAAAAGAAGGGTGAGTGTAATGGTAGGCTGGCCAAAAAAGAGATGTCCACTACAGAAGGACAAAAAGAGAAAGAAAAGAGATGAGAGAGTTCATGAGGATGGGAAATGAAGGTGGAAATGGTACCCCAGAGGCTAAGACCTGACATTAGAAACACCAAAAGATGAGTAAAGTGCTCTTCCTTTTGAACCTTCCACTCCAGGACAGCTTTCTGTGCATCTTCTTGGGCTGACCTTCTGGTACCTAACCTTCAACAACTGCCCACACACTCATGGAATGTTCACTTCTCACTTGCTCCACCCTGTGGACTTTGTCATTGTAAGGTTTGCTGGCTGGTGGGGGTCGGGGGATCCATTGTCAATGCCTCTGGGGAGATGAACCACTGCTTAGGGGCCCAGACTGCAGAATTTCAGAGCCCAGCACTCATTCATTAATGCACAGGTATTGATTGCTAAGTATGGGGTGTGATAGCACTACGCTAGGTACCATGAGGCAGAAGACAAACAGGTAAAAAACAGAATGCTTGCCCTCTAAGAACTTCAAATTTATGTGTAAGGAATAAGATTAAAAAGTGCAACTGGAAGCCAAGATACAGTTGGGTACAAAATGACTGTTATAAATAAGGTAATTCACAGAAGTTGAAAAAGAAGAAATAGTGGCCAAAAGGAATAAGGAAGGCTTCGTAGAGGCATGGACTTTACTCTGGGTTGTGTAGAGAGGCAAAAATTGGAAAGGGGTTCAGGGAAGGCATCACGAAGACAGCACAGGGAAGTGGTGAATGCCATAGGAGAATGATCAGGAGGTGATCGGGGGTGTGGTGTGTTTAGGGGACAAGGGGGTCGAGGAGATCCAGAAATGAGGTTGCAAAGTTAACATTGATGAGAACGCCTGGACTAGAATGGTGGTCACGGGGGAGCTGTCAAAGAGAACCCAAGGGTTCAAGCTGGAGTGACTGGGATTTTTGTGTAGGCATCTTCCGCAACAGGAAAATCAGAGGAGGAGCTGCTCTAGGAGGGACACATGGAAGCTGAGATGCCCAGAGCCCCAAAGGAAGAGTTGAAAGGGCAGGTGGAGAAACAGGGATGAGCCTTGGCTGAGAAGTTTGGGATAAGAGCTGGATCGGGATCATCACACGGTGGGTGTTAGAGCCTTGAAGGGGTTGATGTGGTCATGTGGAACATGTTGAAAGAGAATAGAAAGTTGGGAGCAGAGCCTTGGAAGGCCCATTTGGAGGTGACAAGGAGAAAGAGGCCTTCAAAGAAGTCAGAGTGCTTATCAGAGAAAGTGATGAAATAAACACAAAGAGAAACAAAATCACCACCAAATTCTAGCATCGCAGGATGCAAGTTGTCTTGCCTATATCAGCCCTGACCTCACTGTATTGTCTCTACTGTTCTCCAGTTTACACATGTCCACCTGGGGTGGACTCCCCAAGGGCTGCGACTATGTCCTCCTCACTTTTCTCTCTCCGGAGCCTGGTATGGCACTTGTCACATGGAAATAATGGCCCCAGATATACAATATGTCTTTGTTGAATGAGAGACTATCAAGAACGAATTCTTTAAAAGCCTGTCTGTTGTAGGCCAGATTTCATTATGACAAACTCCAAGGGATATCCAAGTTTCTTGGGCAGAATTTGATTCATGCAAATATTCCATAAATAAATGGATAGTATGACTGGAAAACACATGTGTATGCAGGTTTTTCTCATCAATGCAGAGCAGGAAGACTGAAATTGTCACCCACACACCCAAAGATGAATGAGTATGTGTGAGAGTGATTCCATCATTCTTTAATTGTTTCCCATTCGCATTCTTTTAAAGGAGATTCATCAGCACATTCAAATCCATGACTTCATTAATTAAACAGATAATACCTTGAGTGTCTACTATGTGTCAGGAGCTCTGCTAGGCACTGGGGATTTAGTGGTGACAAGCCTATGTCTGGGCCCTTGTGGAGCTTATATTCTGTAAGGGGAAAAAAAGAAATACACAAAGCTACAAACAGCACAA
The DNA here is from genome assembly GCA_004027715.1 of Plecturocebus donacophilus. Classification (NCBI taxonomy): domain Eukaryota; kingdom Metazoa; phylum Chordata; class Mammalia; order Primates; family Pitheciidae; genus Plecturocebus; species Plecturocebus donacophilus. The sequence continues at coordinate 99,183 of PVKP010000124.1, forward strand.
TTACAGGTTGTGAGACATGCAGTGCTGTAACAGGTATAAACAGGATGATATGGCAGCAAGCAATTTGGGAGGCTGATAGTCAAGGCAGAAAGGAGAGGCCTGTTGGTGTGTGTGTGAGGAGAGCCAGACCTGAAGAACGAGAATGGCACAGTTACCTGAAGAACTAGGGGAATGATTTTAGGCAGAGAGAATGACGTTCTGAGACTGAAAGCCTTTGGTACATGTGATGAACAGAAAAGATGTCAATGTGATCAGAGGGTGAAGGAGAGAGGCAGGAAGAAGACCAAGCCAGACTCATGTGTAGGCTATGGTGGAGGGGGCTGGAGTTGATTTGTAGAGAAAGATGAACTTATCTTTGTCTTAGTTAAGAGAGTGGGATGATCTAAATTAGGGTTTGAAAGGTTGCCCCAGCTATAAATAGGTGAGGATGTCCATGGGGCAGAGCAGAAGAGACAGGTCAAGAGGCCTTCACTGAAGACCAGGCGAGAGGTGCAGGTGGTTTGGACTGCAGAGGTGGGGTTTAGAGATGGGGACACGTTTGGAAGTGGGCCCAAGAGGACTTGATGGGTTGGACGTAGGGATGGAGTGGAAAGGAAAGTCAAGAACATTTCTCCCAGATTTTGGGCCCAAGCACCTGGGTGGGTGGGGCTATTAATGGAGGTGAGGAAGACTTGGTGGGGGAAGAAATGGTGGAGCAGGGCTTTGGTTGTGTTTAGTTTGAGAATTATTAGACACCCAGGTGGAGATGTCAAACTGGCAGTTTGGGATGAATGATGTGTGTGTTAGAGACACATTTGGGAATCATTAGAGTGTATGGAAGTCATGAGCCAAGCGGACATTACTGCTGGCAGGTGGGAGGAGAGAGGAGGGGAGGGAGGGAGAGGGGTGGGGAGAGGAGGGAAGAGAAAAGGAGGGGAGAAGAGAAGAGGGGAGAGGAAGGGAGAAGAGAGGAAAGGAGAGAAGGAGAGGGGAGAGGAGGGGAAAGAGAAGGAAGGGGGCCCTGGAGAGAGTCTCAGGTGTGTCACACGTACCTGTCACATGGAGGATGTGAAGAAGGCAGCCAAGGAGGTAGAGAAGGAGTGGTGAGTAAGAGCGAGGAAAATTAGAAGAATGTGGTTTCTAGAAAGGCAAGATGAGAGCTGTTCAAGAAGGAAAGCAGTTAACTCTCTTGAATACCACCAACAGTAATAAGAAGAGAGCAAAGCATCCGAAATATATTTTATTTAAAAAAATTAACCTGGGCCAGGAGCAGTGGCTCACTCCTGTAATCCCAGAACTTTGGGAGGCTGAGTCAGGTGAATCATGAGGTCAGGAGTTCGAGATCAGCCTGGACAACATGATGAAACCCCTGTCTCTACTAAAAACACAAAAATTAGCTGGGTGTGGTGGCAGGCGCCTGTAATTCCACCTACTCAGGAGGCTGAAGTGAAAGAATCGTTTGAACTCGGGAGGTGGAGGTTGCAGTGAGCCGAGATCGCACCATTGCACTCCGGTCTGGGTGACGGGGTGACTCTGTCTCAAAAAAAAAAAAAAGAAAGAAATTAACCTCACAGGTTTTCAGGAATATATGTATCACATGAACAGAAGCAATCTTTTCTCAGATAATTTTATTTATAATTAATTAATAGAAATACCTATTTAGTTAACTTAAACTTTAATTAAATGTGTGCAAAGGGCCAGGCACAATGGCTCATGCCTGTAATCCCAGCACTTTGGGAAGCTGAGGTGGGTGGATGACCTGAGGTCAGGAATTCAAGACCAGCCTGGCCAACATGGCAAAACCCTGTCTCTACTAAAAATACAAAAAATTAGCTGGATGTGGTGGCAGGCGCCTGTAATCTCAGCTTCTCAGGAGGCTGAGGCGCAAGAATCGCTTGAACCTGGGAGGTGGAGGTTATAGAGCCGAGATGGCGCCACTGCACTGCAGCCTGGGTTAAAAAAAAAAAGGTACAAAGACATTTGATTATAATCAGAGTTGGCAGGATTGGAATGACGGAGAGCAGATAGCTGTCACTCAGGGACCTCTAGGTCCCCCTGTCCACCTCACTACATGACTCTACTTCTCTGTAATTAGCTGGATGATGACTCTGAGCAAGGCCCTTCCTTTTTACAGGCTTCCATTTTTATAATTCTAAAGCAGGGGAGTAGACCAAACCACTTGTAAACTCCCTTCCATCTTAAGGCTACTCTGATTCTATGATCCCAGCTAGAAGCATTTATCCAGTCTTTTCTTATTAAAATTTACTAACATCAATTTAAAAAAAAACAACAACTTGGTTTTGGTTCCAAAAATTTGCTTGAGAGTTCATGTTGCCTGCCTTAATGTGAAAAAAAAAAATTCATTTCTGACTTTTCATGATTCCAGGCAAAGCAATGTCAGGAGCAAGATGCAAGATCCCTATTTTTAGACTGCTATTGTTTTCATGGCATCTTAAAGCCTGTTCCATGTTATAAATTAAGTTTTACTTTATGAGGGTACATTATGACCAAGACGCCTAAGATAAGACTTCCTTGCCTTTTGAACTTCTGCATATTTTGGCTCTACGGTACTGGCCAACTTCAAGATCTGAACTTTCTAACAAGAAGGTACAAGGTGAAAGTGATTTGTCACCAGGCCATGTGGGCCACATTCAGGAGTCTGAGCAAACTTTGATGATCTACACATAGCAAAGGTAAAGACCAAGAAATGCAGCTCCAGAAAACATTTTTTTCAGTTTGCTTCAGCTCTCATGAATACTTCCAAACTACCTTTAAATAGATAGTAAAAATTGTAGAAAATTGTATTAATAGCTTAAGTCATGTGTACTCATAGCAGATAAATGATTAATAGTACAGGAAGCTAATGAAGACCAGCTGACTAACACACCCTAGGGAAATGTAGTTGCTGAAGGGTGAAGTGATAAAGGTCACCATCACTTTTTTTTTTTGAGATGGAGTCTCACTCTGTCACCAGGCTGGAGTGCAGTGGTGCGATCTGTGCTCATGGCAATCTCTGCCTCCTGGTTCAAGCAGTTCTCCTACCTCAGCCTCCTAAGTAGCTGGGATTACAGGTGCATGCCACCACACCCAGCTAATTTTTGTATTTTTAGTAGAGATGAGGTTTCACCATGTTGGTCAGGCTGATCTCGAACTCCTGACCTTGTGATCCGCCTGCCTCAGCCTCCCAAAGTACTGGGATTACAGGCGTGAGACACTGCACCCGGCCACCGTCACTTTTTAACAGATAACTAAGACTTCCTAACCTTTCTTGGTAGTCAAGACTACTTTTAGGGATGGAATTCTTGTGACAAATGGAATCAAGAATTACTAGAAAGGTTAAGTATTAGTTTGGTGCAAAAGTAGTTGTGATTTTTGCCGTTGAAAATAATGGCGAAAATCTCAATTACTTTCACACAAACCAAATAATTTAGATCCAATGACTTATTTTCTTTCCCTGAATTTATTTTTTTAAATTCTCCTTTTTATCCCAGTCATAGGCTTGTCAGCCCCTTGAGAAGAGCAAGTTAAAGGTTTTCCATCTTACGTTCGAGGTGTGTGTTAAGTAGTTGGAAAACATGAAGCCTCTTAAACCATCAGTGAGTGAAGATACCTAGCTGGGTGCTGCGTCCCAGTAGGTGTTGAGTAGACGGCTGAGAAAAACAAACGCACACAAATAGAGTAATCACGTGCTCAGTGGATGCACAAAATGAGCAGGGATAAGGAATTGAAAAGGCATGGTATCTACACCTAGGTAAACAACAACAACAACAAATTGAAAAGGTACCTTTTCCTCCTAGCAAATACAAAAATCCCCATGTAAATGAGGACTCCTTTTCTTTTTCTTTTTTTGGGGGGCTGGAGGGACAGAGTCTTGCTCTGTTGCCTAGGTGGAGTGTAGTGGCCTGATCTTGGCTCACTGCAGCCTCTGCCTCCTGGGTTCAAGCAATTCTGCTGCCTCAGCCTCCTGAGTAGCTGGGATTACAAGCATGCACCACCATATCAGGCTAATATTTGTATTTTTGTAGAGACAGAGTTTCACCATGTTAGCCAGGCTGGTCTTGAACTCCTGATCTCAAGTGATCCACCTGCCTCTGCCTACCAAAGTGCTAGGATTATAGGCAGGAGCCACCATGACTGGCCTCCGTTTCTTTTTTTTAAGTTTTTTTTTTTCATTGTATATACATAAGGTACACAATATTATGTTTTGAATGACATATACCAGTGAAATGATTACTACAGTGAAGCAAATTAACATATGATCATCTCATCTAACAGTTACCTTTGTGCGTGTGTGTGTGTGTGTGTGTGTGCGTGTGTGTGTGTGTGTGAAGAGCACCTAAAATCTACTTTCTTAGCAAATTTCCAGGATACAATATAATAGTATTAATTGTGGCCCTCTTGTTGTACATTAAATCTCTAGACGTGTTCATCTTACATAACTGCAACTTTGTACAATTTGACCTATGTCTCCCCATTCCCTTCACTCCTTCACCTCTGGTAACCATGCTCTACTCTCTGTTTCTGTGTATTTGACTTTTTAAAAGATTCCACACATAAGTGGGATCATGCAGTAGTTTTCCCTCTCTGGCTTATTTCACTTTGTGATATCTGCATTCGCATGTTCATTGCAGCATGCTCACAACAGCCAGGATATGGAAACAATGAAGTATCCATTGATGGATGAGTGGATAAAGAGATTGTGGCATACATGTATGTACATAAAAAATAGGGCATTTGTTAGCCTTAAAAAAGAAGGAGGTCCTGCTATTTGTGACAATGTAGATAAATCTCGGGGATGTTTTTTCTGCTAAATACATTTATGATATTCATTTATTGTTGGTTCAGTGTCATTGGAATTCTGGGGCTAGAAGGACCCCTATTAAGGCAAGGTTTGTTTAAAACTAACTAGTATGATAAAGACCATTAAGTTGAAATGAACATTTTTATTTGGTTGAGAAGATATGCAAAAACCTTCTTGTACAAAATTCAACTGCATTGTATAGACATGTGAACGTTGCTTAACACCAAAAATATTAAAGCCGCAGGGGCCTAGTTATAGATATCATATACACTCCTGGATTTTTTTTTTTTTTTTTTTTTTTGTGAGATGGAGTTTTGCTCTTGTTGCCAGGCTGGAGTGCAATGGCACGATCTTGGCTCACTGCAAACTCTGCCTCCTGGGTTCAAGCAATTCTCCTGCCTCAGCCTCCCGGCCAGCTGGAATGACAGGCATGTGCCACTACACCTGGCTAATTTTGTATTTTTAGTAGAAATGGGGTTTTTCCATATTGGTCAGGTTGGTCTCGAACTCCTGACCTCAGGTGATCCACCCGTCTCAGCTTCCCAAAGTGCTGGGATTACAGGCTTGAGCTATGGCACCTGACCCACTGCTGGATTTTTCATTTGGTGAAATTGTGTCTAGGACAACCACCTAAGGTGAAGGTGTCCTATGGTCCATAATCAAGGTGCCTGAGGGTGTTTGGAATAGAGATGAAGGCCAGAAGTCAGTGCACCTTGGGTTGGCAAGGTTCTCTATAGCTGTACTATTGAGTTGAAAGATGGGTTTGCTATTTCAAACTTATTTTAACTCTCTTCTGCATTTCATTCCACTTGATAACCTCTAGGTGTTCTGTAAATGTTTGCTGAACTAAATCAAACTTACTTGCATACCTGCCTACTATGTTCTGGGCACTATGCAGACTCAGGGAGGCCCAGGTCCGAAGCTGTGGTTGGATAGCTGCAGCTGTGACAGGGAGTGTGGGACTTCCATCCCTTTAATTCCATAAGGGGTGGGGCTCCCCCCTGTTGCACCCCTGCTGGCTGCACAAAGCTCTGTGCACAGCCCCTGCCATGCCACCCCTATGACAGCTGGCACCCCCTCAGCAGCTACTACAGACAGACCACTGCCACTGGCACAAAAACAGTCACATGGATCAATAGAACAGAATAGATAACCTAGAAGTAAATTCACACAAGAGCGGTTGGCTAATGGGTACAAAAATACAGTTAGAGAGTGGGAATAAATTCTAGTGTTTGATAGCACAGCAGGGTGACAATAATTAACAATAATTCATTGTATAATACTTCAAAATAGCCAGAAGAGAAGATTTGAAATGTTTTCAGCACAAAGAAGTGATAAATGTTTGAGGCAATGGATATCTCTTATTACCCTGATTTAATCATGACACAATAAATGCATGTATCAAAATATCACATGTGCCTTATAAAGAGGTGTAATTATTATCAATAAAAAATTAAAATTAAAAAAGAAATCCACATTTTTATAGCCAACACACACATTGCCAAGAGCACACAAGGGGAAAGGACAGTCTTTTAATAAACAGTGCTGAGAAAACTGAATAGCCATATGCCAGAGAATGAAACTAGATTGCTGTCTCTCACTGCTGAAAACATTAACTTCAAATGGATTAAAGACCTAAATGTAAGACCAGAAACTAATAAACTACTAGAAGAAAATATAGGGGAAATGTTTTATGACATTGGACTGGGCAAGAATTTTTTGGATAAGACCTCAAAAGCACAGGGAACAAAAGCAAAAATAGATGCATGAGATTACATCAAGCTAAGAAGCTTCACACAGCAAAGGAAATAATCAACATAGTGAAGAGGCAATCTACAGAATGGTTAATATCTAGAATACATAATGAATTCAACTCAATAACAAAAAAATCAGATTAAAAAATGGGCAAAAGATCTGAGTAGACATATCTCAAAGGAAGATATGCAAATGGTCAACAGGTATATGAAAAATTCCTCAACATAATTCATCATCGGGGAAGTGCAAGTCAAAACCACAATGAGATATAACCTCATCCAAGTCAGAATAGCTATTATCAAAAAGACAAAAATTAAATGCTGGCAAGGATGTGGAGAAAGGAAAAGTCTTATACGCTGTTGGTAGGAATGTCAATTAGTACAGCCACTGTGGAAAACAGTATGGAGATTCATCAAAAAGTTAAAAATAGAACTACTATATAATCCAACAATCCCACTAGTGGATACATATCCAAAGGAAATGAAATCAGTATGCCAAAAAGATATCTGCACTCCCATGTTTATTACGGTACTATTCACAATAGCCAAGATATAAAATCAACCTCAGTGTCCATCAATGGACATATTACTCTGTTCTCACACTGCTGATAAACACACACCCAGGACTGGGTAATTTATAAAGAAAAAGAGGTTTAATGGACTCACAGTTCCACTTGGCTGGAGAGGCCTCACAATCATGGCAGAAGGTGAAAGGCATCTCATACATGGCGGCAGGCAAGAGAGAGCCTGTTCAAGGGAACTCTCCTTATAAAACCATCTGATCTTGTGAGACTTGTTCACTATCACAAGAACAGCATGGGAAAAAAGTGACCTCATGATTCAGTGACCTCCTACCAGGTATCTACCACAAAATGAGAGAATGATGGGAGCTACAATTAAAGATTCAGGGGGAGACACTGCCAAACCATATCAATGGATAAATACATTTAAAAAATATACACAATGCAATCCTACTCAGCCATAAAAAAGAATGAGATTCTGTCAGTTTCAATATCATAACTGAACCTAGAGGACATTATGTTAAGTGAAATAAGCCATGAACAGAAGGACAAATACTGGATGACCTCAGTTATATGTGGAATCTAAAGAAGTTCATCCTGTAGAAGTAAAGAGTAGAACAGTGGTTATTTGAGGCTGGAGAGGGGAGAGATTTGTTGACTGGTATGAAGTTACAGCTAGATAGGAGGAATATGTTCTGGTGTTCTATTGCACAGTAGGGTGATTATAGCAAACGATGCATGTTTCAAATTAGCTAGAAAAGGATTGTGAATATTCTCATCACAAAGAAATGACAACTGTTTGAGATGATGACTATTATCCTGATTTGATCATTACACAATGTATACATATATTGAAACATCACACTGTACCCTATAAGTATGTACAATTATTATGTGTTAATTGAAAACATTTTTTCTGAGAGCCAGAATTTCTTTTCAGACTCAATTTTGGCAAGGTTTGATTCAGCATAAACAAGCTAGAAATACAGTGTGCTAAAGTCAAAAAGGCACGGACCTGGGTTCTGATCCTGACCTACCCATGGCATGTTGCGCAGAACACAATTTTTGTGGATCTCAGTTTCCTCATCTATAAAATAAGAGTGTATCTGCTGGGGTTTTATTTGCAAACAATAGGAACTGATGCTGGCTGAATTAAGGATTTTTGAAAAAGATTTATTGGCCAGGCGTGGTGGCTCATGCCTATAATCCCAGCAGTTTGGGAGGCCAAGGCGGGTGGATCACGAGGTCAAGAGATCGAGACCATCCTGGTCAACATGGTGAAACCCCGTTTCTACTAAAAATACAAAAATTAGCTGGGCATCGTGGCGTACGCCTGTAGTCCCAGCTACTAGGGAGGCTAAGGCAGGAGAATTGCTTGAACCCAGGAGGTGGAGGTTGAGGTGAGCCGAGATCATGCCATTGCACTCCAGCCTGGGTAACAAGAGCGAAACTCCGTCTCAAAAAAAAAAAAAAAAAAAAAAAAAAAAAAGATTTATTAAGCAATATAGGATCTCTCACCAAACTTCTGGGAAGGCTATAGAACCAGTTCTGAAACTTCAGAGTCGGGAACAACACCAAAAACCATACACCAAATTGCACAAGTGAGAAAAATCACTGCCACCTCAGCTGCCCAGGGCTGGGTGTCCCTGAAGCCCCAGGAGCTCATCTTGTTTGGACTGGAAAGATTCACACAGTCCCTGCTTCTTTTCAGCACCAGCTTTGGATTCAGGCTCAAGCATGAGCATGTCTGACCAATGCAGCTGAGGTTGTATGCTCAGGTGTTAGTTGCAAAGGTAGCTGTGAGTGAGAATATTTGGCATTTATAGGGAGGTGGGCTCAGCCAAATGAATGGCAAAAATCCAATAGAAAGGAGTTGGACATCTAAGTTCCTTTCCAAATCTGAGGCTCTGCATGCCACTGATTTTCAATAATTGCTGCATGTCTGCCAATGGAGCACATGTAAGATGATTTTAGTTGCAACATGCAAAAAACTTTACTTTGATAGCACTGCATTATTTCATGTATTTCAGGAAAATACAATTAAGATATCAAACCTGTGAATGACGCAAAAGATTTATACAAAGTATGACGATTTAAACAAGAGTCTTAAGTAAAGGATAGTTTAGATGATACTTAAAAATCATATTATTCTTCAAATGACTGAGGTTTTGGAAACTGGTCTAGGTAAATGCTAATCTCTAAGTTCCTTTTTGTGCCAAGTAATAGTGATAATGATGGTGCTAGCAGTGATAACAAAAGTTTCCACTTTTTAGTGTTGTGGGCCTAACTCTCTTGCAAGCCCTTTACATGAGTTTGGTTTTTTTTTTTAAACAGCACATCAACCTTATGAGATAGTTACTATTATTATCCCCATTTTACAGATAAGGAAACTGAGGCACAAAGCAACTAACCAGAAATTGCTTAGTACACAGTCAAACAGGGAGGGGAATTCAGGCCACTACCTTCTACCTGACAATGACATGAATAGATTGGACCAGGATTCCTGTACAATTATTGCACCTAATATCTTCAGCACTAGTTGGGATTAGGGGTCAGAAGCATGAGGTAAATGTTTTTACAATACATTTTCACGCCAAGTGGTTTGTTGTCTAGAGCAGGGTTCTCATCCTTGGCTCTATTGCCATTTTGGGCCAATACTCGTGATTGTGGGGGACTGTCCTACACACTGCAGCACAGCATCCCTGGCCCCTATCCACTAGATGACAGTAGCACCTTCTCCAGTTGTAACAACCAAAAATTTCTCTGGACATACCCAAATGTCCCCTGGGGACAAAACTGCCCCCAGTTGAGATCTACTGGTTTAGGGAGTTCTGAAGTGTCTTGGTGAAGAGCCCGTTAATAATCACCAGCATGACACAATGGTGTGACTAAGTTGCTCTGGTATGTTTCCTTGTGTATTCTCTCACAGTTTCATGTCATTTGTTGTTCATAACAGGTGTTCTTAGCTTCTCATATCAGAAATAAACATACGGTACCAGCTTGTACCAGCTACTGGTTTTCCATGCAATGTGTGGTGAATCTTTAACTTTATGGATTACTTATAAATGGAACAATAAGCTTTTTATTTCCCTTAAATCCAGTGGCCACACACAGAGCAAGAAACTCTATCTTCGATCTCTTTAAATATTTAAGCCAGTCCACATATCTTTCCTTGACTTGGTGTTTGGTCATATTGGAAAGTTTTGTTTTTGTTTTTGTTTTCATTCTATATAAACATAGGACAGATTATAAATTTGATACATTCTCCATATTTAAATATGTTCATCAGGATTTTAAAGACAAAAGTTCATCAGGATTTTAGAGACAAAAATGAAAACAATGATCATGATATACAATATATCATAAACCAGTGAAGAGCTAAAAAGAAAAAAAAAAAGGACAGGTTGGGGCACGATGGCTCACACTTGTAATCCCAGCACTTTGGGAGGCCGATGCGGGCAAATCACCTGAGATTGAGAGTTTGAGACCAGCCTGACCAACATGGAGAAACCCCATCTCTACTAAAAATACAAAATATTAGCTGGGCATGGTGGTGTATGCCTGTAATCCCAGCTACTTGGGAGGCTGAGGTAGGAGAGTCCCTTGAACCTGGGAGGTGGAGGTTGTGGTGAGCAAAGATCGCACCATTGCACTCCAGCCTGGGCAACAGAGCGAAACTCCATCTCAAAAAAAGGACAAATTATCACTTAGGTGGGACTTTGTGGTCACTGATACTAGAGTGTAGCAAGAATGTCACTTTATTCTTTTTATTTTAATCTGCCCTTTTCTTCCCTTGCATCTCCCATGTAGTCTCTGGCAGCCAAAACACCTTCTTCTCTAATCCCTTCAGATTTATCCCAGTGTTAAAACCCAGCTTAAAAGCCACCTCTTTCATGATTGCTTCCAGAATCCTTAATGAGAAGCTCCGTTTCCTTTTATGCGTCATTACTTTCTACTTTCTATTTCATTGGGTTATATACCTGGATTCTCAACCCTATTCACTGTAAATTATTTAAGGGTAAAGATTATGCCTTATTCATCTCTCTGTCCCCAAATGCTTAATGTAGCTCCTGGCACATAGAAACCATTTAGTCCTGAAATAAGGTATCCTTTTGTTAAATTAATCCTTCTCAGATTAATTTCAGATTTCTAGAATCAGAAATCGATATTTGGCAGCAAGGCATAATCAGTTGCAAACACTATTTGTGTTGTTGGACTCTGAGAATTAGGGTTGTGGGGGGAGCTCAGTGTCAACCTTTCTACCTCTTTCCTTATTTACGGAGTAAGAGATTTTCCTCTGGGATTTTTCTTTAGCCCTAAATATTTAACTGCTTTCTGTCTCTTTCACACTTGAGAATTAATCGCAATCTTTGGTATTCATTTCAGTGGTGGAGTCCATGAAGCAATCTTGATCCCTATGCTCTTTGTAGCCTGGGTCAGAATTATCTGCCTAAAAGAATCCCACCAAAACTTTGATCCTTTAAAAGATTCACAGTTCCCATCAGAGACAGGCTCTTCAGTAAGTCATAGTTTTGGTCCTCTTGGTTATTTCTCTAAGTGATCTGTGAAAACCTGCTTTCCTTCACCTCATGACAGGCTCTGCTGTGTGATAGTCAGGGATGCTAATGTGTGGATACTGATGCTATATTAGCAGGCAGATAGCGAGGGTTTATCACTCCAATTCAGTCTTGCTTCTTATCTCCCATGTGCAGAAAATAGGTCTTGGTTCAGACTAAAGCTGGTAGTTTTTTTGGGTGGAAAATGTTCATACGGGACTAATCACATACACAAAGAAAATGCTGCTGGTTTCTTTCCTAAGGTGGACCTAATCATTCTTACACTCTTGCTCCACTGGCTAGTGGTGGGAGTTGGGGGGAAGCTTAACCCTATCAATTGAAAGGGTCTTATTTGGCCTCTTTCTGTTTAAATATAGTCATCTCATTGGCACTATGGTTTCCACTGGGAGATGCTCTCTTTTGAAGATTTCAACTTCCTCCCCTGTTTCTTCCCAAGATATGTTAATGGGAGCTAAAAGAATTCAGAAAATCCTTTTTCAAGAAAGCCTGGCTTTTAAGACTACTATCTTGCTCAGACTCCAAAATCCTAGTTTGTATTTCAAAAGCTGAACTTTGACTTTCTCTTGGCCTTTCTTTGTAATAATCCTTATTTTCTCAAAGGCAAATAGGTGTATCTACCTTCTTGATTAATCTTTTTCTGACTTTTGCTTCCTTGGGCCGACTTTTACCAGGTGCACAATTCAGCTAGCTTTCTATATTCTTAAAAATAAAATAAAATAAAAAAATACTATGCATTAAGGCTATATCATTTCTAAAAACCTGTGGTAATTAATAACTTTACTAAATCTAAAAGAAAGAGAATTCAACATTTTTGTTCTTCAGAGAGAACAAATCCTTACATAGACCTGGCCAAAAAATAGCCAATTTATATTTTTCCAGGATCAGTTGTAGTTGTAGCCAAGAAAGTGTCCTATCTCTCACTCACATCTCATTTATAGAGGTCACAAAACAATCCCACGTTACTTGAACTTAATCCCTAATCACAGTTTACACTAGTAAACAAATTTGTATTTCTTGTTAGACAGTTAAGAGATTACGTGTTGCTAACGGTGTAAAGTTTGAATGATGTAATGTAGAAGGAAACAAAAACAACTTCACTTTAGCCAAGTTCCAAGGCACTGTAACAATATACCCAAATAAGCTAAGAAGATCTAAGGTGGCCCAGTGCCATATGTGTAACACATACTCAGATAATTTCCATATTGACCCAATAGTGTGCCATTCTTTATTTATCTCCTGGTTTTCCTGATTGTTATCAAGGAGTAGGGAAATTATTTCCTTGGTCTACATGAATGTTGAATAGATGGCTGCTTATTTCTTACACTAAAAGCTTAGATTGGGTAATTGTTTTGCATATATAAAAATTATTATATGCGATCATGGAATTATTGAGTTGTAGAGTTAGAATTGGACATCAGAAGTTATCCAGCGGGGTGTGGTGGCTCATGCTTGTAATCCCAGTACTTTGGGAGGCCAAGGTGGGTGGATCACTTGAGGTCAGGAGTTCGAGAACTGCCTGGCCAAGATAGTGAAAACCCATCTCTACTAAAAATACAAAAATTACCCAGATGCAGTGGTGGGCACCTGTTATCCTAGCTACTCAGTAGGCTGAGGCAGGAGAATCATTTGAACCCAGGAGGTGGGGGTTGCTGTGAGCTGAGATCGTGCCACTGCACTCCAGCCTGGGCAACAGAGTAAGACTCTGTCTCAGAAAAAAAAAAAAAAAGTTATCGTTGTTCAGTCTCCTCATTTCAGCAAATGCTTATTGAGTACCTGAGGCCCAAAGAGGCCTGAAAAATGGTGGTCAACTTTCGTTGTACGTTGGAATTACCTGGGGATGTTTTTTTTTAATGCAGCACCCAGCTTATCCCTTGGAAAGGTTTTGCTCTGTCACCCAAACTGGAGTGCAGCGGCCCTTTGAGGCTCACTACAGCCTCAAACTCCTGAGCCCAAGTGCTTGGCAGCCTCCCAGTGGTCTTTGTAGACAGCCTGAAAGAGTCTCATGGCAGAGAAGATTAATTAAACAATGTCTTCCAATTTTAACAAATTTCTGCAATCCAAAAAAAAAAAAAAAATTATGCAGCACCTAGACTCTAACCCCAGAAACTCTAACATAGTTGATCTGGTGTGAGACCTAGACGTTGGTAGTTTAAACAACTTTTCAGGCAATTCTTGTGCTCCTAGTACTACCCCTTTAAAAAAACTGGCATTTAAGTTATTTATTCTGCATCTTACTCCTTCAAGATTACCCATATACTTAAATTAACTAATTTGAGGAAGAAATATAAAAAAAAAGAAAAAGAAAAAGAGAAGAATTCTCAAGATGGCATTCACTTCCATTGGCTTTCATCATCCTATGCCTTTTGCCTCTTTGTTTTTCCAGCTAGTCCAACGTTTTCTAAAAAATAAAATTGAGTACTGATGTGGAATACCTCCCCATTGACTCAAAATGTGATTTTACTTCTTGTCATGGATACTGTGACAATATTTTCGATTAAGGATAAATCATGCTCTGTAGCTGATTAACTTAGCCTCTCTACCTGAGCTACCAAGAAGCACAAATGGTGACTTTGAGATTGTACAGACCTCAACTGAATCACTTCCTGGTGGGTGGGCGTAAGTACAAGTGCTATTAGAAACTGTAGACAAATTAGAAAATGAATACCATGGACCCTAGGCCTGAAGAAATGGTTTGGGTTACAGTCAATAGTTAGATATGGGAAAGTGGAGAATTTGCAGGTTTTAAATATAGATTTGTTGTGTGAGATCAGCCCCTGGTGGTCACCTTAACTATTACAATTGTGCGGCGTTTGTGTTGAGGGAGCTTGATGTTGGAATGTTCACTTCCATCTCAGATCACAAATGTCCTAAACACAAACTGACTTCAAATGGCAGAAAAATAATGTTCTCTACAGTACACATGGATACAGAATGTTAATCTTTCAAAGGCTCTGCGGCAAGGGACTCTCTAAAACAAGCTTGTAGTTTTTCAGTTGTTTTCCATCAATTGCAAAAGAAAGTTCTAGAAACTCTTTAAAGAAAAATGTTTCTGCATTTTCTTGCCCCTTCCCACCTCTGCATCCTCACATCCTGATTCTTCGGAATTCCATTCAGTGTCCAGATGAAAAGTTTTCCAGGTAAAGAAGGAGGGATAAGCTTTCCAGAAACTGGTATTCTATATGCAGAGATACAAAGGGATTAAACAGTAGGACATGTTTAGGGAGATTGCAAATGTCTTAGTCTTTCTGAAGTGTATGCGGCAAGAGATGATGGACAACTGAACTATGCAGTCTAACTGAAAAGTTGTCTTCACTTTCCACAGAGACAAGGCTACAGAATTATTTTTTCACTCCAAAACAAAGAAAGCATAACTGACAGCTTCCATAAAAGGGAGTCAGTAGGGAGTAAAGGGGAATACGGCCCCCGGGAAAGCGTGTGTCCTAAGTGAAGCAGCCTTTTCTGGGCTTCACTGTCTGGTATGAAAGGGGGCAATGCTGCAGGACTTTCCAAATTTTCAGCAGAATCTCCGAATCTGCGCTTTTATGAAAATTCTGCTCCTATGCAACATTGATCGTTCATTCAATATTACTGAGTGCCTACTATGTGCTGACCTAAGCCTGAGGACACAGCAGAGAACAAAACAGACAAAAGCCCCCATCTTTTGGAAGCTTCCTCTCTGATGGGGGAGACAATTTTAAGATTAAGTCATTTACTGAATATATGAGATGGCAATAAGTGTCATCTCCACTTTATGGAGAAAAAGAATGCAGGGGAGGAGGATGCAGAGGGTTGGAGATATGCTATGCTTTTGAAGAAGGTGTTCAGGGAAGGCTTAACGGAGAAATAGCACTTGAGAGCTCATATATCACATAACCAGTTCATTCATTCAATACACTCAATGGTATTTATTGAGTACTTATTATATATGGTACATGATTCTAGGTCCTAGAGATAAACTGATGAATAAGAAAGACAAAGTCCTTCCTTCTGTGCAGAGACAGACAACAAACAAGGAACCAAATAGGATAATGTTGGAAAGTAATTCCTTGCAATCAAGGACATTAAAAAGGTAATGAGAGAGGTAACGAGGTTGGGGGGTGAAGGGAGAAGTGACTAGGTTGGCCAAGGTAGTTCGAGAAGGCCACTCTAAGTTACAGTCTGAAAGGAATCTGCTGTGCAAAGGTCTGGGGGAAAGCATTCAAGGTGGAGGGGCTTGGAAGGGCAAAAACTGGGAGGTGGCAATAAGCAGGGCTAAGGTGTCTGGCATTGGGGAGATGAACTGGTTCATGGAACAGAGCAAAGCACATATGGTATGGAAATCCGAGGCTAAGGTCAGACTCAGAGGTAATGAGTATGGTCTGTCTGGTATGAAGGAGGGCAATGCTGCAGACTTTCCAAATTTTCAAGAGAATCCCCAAATCTGCGCTTTTATGAAAATTCTGCTCCTACGCAACATTGATTGTTCATTCAATATTACTGAGTGCCTACTACGTTCTGACCTAAGCCTAAGGACACAGCAGAGAACAAAACAGACAAAAGCCCCTATCTTTTGGAAGCTTCCTCTCTGATGGGGAGACAGGCAAAATTGTGAAACAGAAAAATGTTGACAGTGACTCCCTTTCCTCTCTTTTTTCTGGACACCATTTCCTCCCCTACAGGTGTTTCCCCAGGCTTATTTCATCGCTGAGCTCTTTCTCTTTCAAATGTGCTCTCAGAAAAGGATGTGACAGCTCATGTATACTTGAAAAATAATAAGGCTTAAAAGGAATTATTCCTCCTAAGGGCATTTACATTTGAATCACAATGACTTTAATTATAAAATTTGGTGCACCAGCTATTTAGGTGTTGAAATATTTTATTGCTGGGGGAGTATATTAATTTCCTATTGCTACAAATTTAGTGCCTTAAAATGACACACATTCATTATCTTACAATTCAGGAGATCAGAAGCTCAAAATGGTTCAGCAAAATTCTCCTTTTGGAGAATCCATTTCTTCTCCCAGTCCCTAGAAGCTGCCCACATGCCTTGGCCTGTGGCCCTACATCACTCTGACCTCTGCTTCTGTTGTCACATCACCTTCTCTAACTCTGACCCCCCACCTCCCTCTAAGGACCTGGTGATTACCTTGAACCCACTTGGATAATTCAGGATTAGCTCCCCATGTCACGATCCTTAACTGCATCTGCAAAGTCCCTTTTATCATATAAGGGGCAAACTCACAAGTTCCAGGAATTAGGATGTCAACATCTTTGGGGGCTATTATTGCTCCGACCACAGGGTGTGACATTCTTGGGTCTTTGAGTGGGGTCACTAGATGGCTCCCTACTTTCAGGTAGTTTCTGCTTATTATTTCTGTTGGAATGTTGGGAATGAAATAGTTCTGTAGTCTTTATGAAGGGCAAATTGCCTAAGCCAGCTGGGCAGTTTTCCTCAATCTGATCTGGTAAAGCCAGATAAGACCGAATTTCACTGCACTTGTTTATGTTTTTGAAGACTTTTTTTCCCTTTTTTTTTGTTACCCACAGAGTTAATTCGAATGACAGCTTCAAGGATGGAGCTTCTAATACTCTGCAGTTTTTGACCTCTCTGGAATTTGAAAAGCCAAAGGCCTAGTACAGTAACAAAGGTCTAGTGCAGGAGCCTAAGTCAGGGACCTTAAGGAAGGACATCATTGGTAAGCCAAAGGTGAGGTACGGTAAAGAGTGGCGCCCAATGAGCTGCTGTTTTCAGGTTTCTGGAGCTTAGGGAAGAAGTCCTGTTCCTGAACTTCCCAGCAGAGGGGATCATGGAGCCCTGTGGGTTAACTTATCTTTGAACTGCTATCCTCTCAAAGAATGGTCATCTTGAGGGGAAATGAGGCAGATCAGTACTTTAATAAGATTCTGTATCAAGCGAAACCTGCTTCCTATTCTTTAGAGCTTGTTATTTGAATCCTTCCCGTCTACATAGCTTTGACTCATTCCCATTTCTTCTTTCATGTGTCTGTTTATTTTCAGCTACTTGCTGAGTGAGACTCTTTAGCCCCAGGGTCACATTTTCAAAGGTCTGTTTGCCTTATTGATTCAATGGGTGTAGGTTCACCTCCATTTATCCCATGTCCACTTTTATAGTTTTTGATGCATCCACTAAACTCAATATAGTGAGTTTATCAGGTATTCATCTGCTGAACTGCTATCATTAGCTAATAATAGTTTACAGGGATTTTTGAACTAAGTTGACTTTAATTTTCATTGTTACTTATATTGCATTACACCCAAGTTACAATTTGGAAGAATATGGGTTCTTCTACACTTAGAACTGTAAAACATTGTTTTAGAGGACGACTACGTTGTTGACTTTGAATGAACATTGTCTAAATTGGAACAGGAGGTAGAAGAGTTCAGTGAGTTAGAGCCTGAGTTGGGGAACCAAAAGGATGGCTCTAGAGTGAGGATAGCCTTGGGCTCCAATTTGGCTCTGGCACTACTACCTACCTGATCTTGCAAGCAAGTCATATAGCCCTGCCAAGCCTCAGTCTCCTCCTCTATCAAACTGGGATAGTAACAGTGGTTACTGTTGTAGGAATATCAGGGTTGTGAAGAACAACAATCTATTGCAAGTCAGGGGCTTAATACATGGTGGGCAGGTAATCAATATTTGTTGAACAAATGTCTCATGGTTAGAGTTCAGTTAACTTCAGCTATGCTGATGAGGATCTGTAAACATAAGATTCAGAGCACTTAGGTTTGGGCTATTATAGTTGGATAACAGGAGACCAAAACATCTATGAAGGGAAATGTTTTCACCTTTGTTTCATCAGACATAATGGGGTTTCTGCTAAGCATCAGACTTGCCAGCTGTTGAGGTGTTGAGCTAGGCATCTTACAAAAAGTTCTAAGTCTACATCTCCCAGTGTATAATAAAACATTATTTAAAACCATTGTTAAAAACTGAAAAGCAGTTGTGTACGGTCTTTTAGGCCGACTGACAGTGCCATGGACCATGCCATGGCAACCTACGTGACCTGTATGGATATTCCAGATGAGTTCCTGGAAATAGTCTGAAGTAACTGGAAAACTACAAAAGGGAAGAATGACTTGAGACATTCTTCTATTGTTCCTTATTCCCCCCTCAACTGATAAGGCAATTGGACTTTGTAACTGCCCTTGGTCAACCTTGTGACTCCAGACCCTATGACCCCCTCCCAGCTTGCAAAACCTGCCCTAAACTGTAACTTCTGTAACTTTCCACTGCCTACCCCAAACCTATAAAACCAACTCCTATCCCACTGCCCTCTGCTGACTCTCCCTACTCAGCCTGCCCTCACTCGGGTGAATAAACAGCCATGTTGCTCACACAAAGTCTGTTTGGAGGGTCTCTTCATTCAGTTCGTGTGATTGAACAAGCTGCAAAAACACTTAAGTTGTCTCTGGTTGCTGCCAGGAATAATGGCCATGGGTTTGCTAAGGCAGTGTAACAATTTCTGGAAGAAATTATTCCCAAAGACCTTATCCTTTGATCTGAAATTAAGACATGCTGGATTTTTGCTTTTAAAAAAAGACTCTGGAGGCATTTGTGCGGCACAGAAGAAAGCAGAAATTGAGAGGCTACATGCCAAAGGTTGGCAAGGGTCTCTGTCTCCTAGGTGACTGTGGGCTGCTTCGATCTGTCAGCACCACTGTTTAAAATTTCAGATCCCCGAATCCCTTGCATTGTAAGAATTTGGATCTTCTTGGAAAGTGGAGCCCAATGGCGAGCAGCACACCTTGGATGGGAAGAGGGCTTACCAGACCTCTGCTCTCCCACTGCCCTCGCTTCTCGCTCAACCCGGTGCAAGATCTGACTGAGAGACTCGTTCTTTCCCCAGAGGCCTGGACCTGTTCCCCCGGCGCCCTGGCCCGAGTTCGGGGCTGGCTTGTGGAGACCCCCGCGAGCGCACCGCACTCCTAGTAAAGCCAGCCACCTCCGGCCTGCTTCCCAGGTAGCTTTTCTCTGACAGCCGACCCCAGTGCCTATAACCGCCTGTTCTGGGACCACCCGGCTTCACATTTTGAGGAAACTGGGTCGTCAGCAACGGCAACACAAACCCAAGTGACAATCTCCGTTCATTCAGAGACGGAAACAGGTAGACGAAGCCCGCGGGCGAGGAGCGCTCACCTGGGTACTTCTGGACACCTCATCGTCGCCCCGCCCCGGAGCTGGTAGGGGGCGTGGCCAGAGGCCAGTCCCCGCCCCGCCCCTCCGGCCGCGAGCCAGCGGGCGGAAGTGACGTGAACAAAGAGCCATTTCCGGCGGGCCGAAACTAGGAAGAAACTTGGAGCTGTTAAGGCGACCCAGCCTCCTATCGCTGCTGCCTGTGCTAGGTTGGTCCGGGCCGTGCTGAGCTGTAGGGAGCCCAGGCCATGGGGCAGCTCGGGCCTTAGGCAGCGTGAGACGCGGGGCCTCCCGCGGGGCTTCCCTGACAGGCCGCGGGCGGGCAGGCGGGAGGCGTAGTGTGGGTCGCGGTCGCGGCCCTTGCCGCCGGCCCTGGACACGGCATCATGAACATAGACGTGGAGTTCCACATCCGGCACAACTACCCCTGGAGCAAGTTGCCGGCCAACGTGAGACAGGTACGGCCGGAACCTGGCTGGGACCGGGCCCCTGACGGGTTCGGCCCGCCCCGCGGTCACCTGCTTGCCTCGCCCGCGGGGCCCGAACGGGCTGCTCCCGGCTGACTCCCTTCCTTTACCCCTCCATGGTCTTGGGGGGATAGACCCTCAGCTCAGGGCGAGGGGGTACGGCAGTGGGGCCACAGGGCCAGGACGGGGCCGTTGCCAAATGGGATGGCATGGTGTCCACAGGACCCGACTGGCGCTTTTGCCCGCAGCCTCCCTTCAGCCAGGCACCTGCGATAGAGATTTTAAGCACGTTCCTTGACTTCCAGAACTTCAGGATGGTGGGAAAGGGATGAGAAACCAACGAATACGATACAAGGTGATAGCAGCTCATACACACCTCCACTGTAGTATATGTGAGAGCACAGGGAAGGAGAAATTACCTTGGGAGAGTTGGAAGGATGTGTAGAAGAGGCACTTAAATTGGGCCTTGGAGGACCAATAGGAGTTAAGTAAGAGGGAATAAAGGTTTTTCCAGGGGGAAGGAAAGTCATTTTACAAAGCTTGGATGAGTGAAGGAACATGTCTCATGAGTAGCAAGTGACTGAATATCACCAGAGTTTGGACTGATATGTTTGGAGTTGAAATTTTTTGAGTGTGCGGGGCTGGTAGCAGATGAGGCAGGAAAAGTGATCAGGGTCAGATGTTGAAGGAGCTTATGTGCTTTGTTTTGTTGGACTTTATCCTCTAGACAAGATGAGTTTATCAGAGATGTTTCAACAAGAGTGACATGAGGTTTTTGAAAGTTAGTGCTCGATTTTTTGAGTGTGTTTTACTCAGTTTAATAGATGTTTATTGAGCACCTACTAGGTGCTGTGCGTTGTTTTAGATGCAGGTAATTCGCAACAGTCAACAAGACAAAGATTGCCTTCATGGAGCTTCCATTTTACTGAAGAAAGACAGTAAACAAATAAATGGATAAATACATAACAGCAGATGGTTTTAAGTCTTAAGAAAGTAGTGATATGGGCTACGGATAAGGCACTGCTGCTCTGGTCATAGATTGACCTTCACTTCCTTCCATTGTACATGGTCGAGGGTGAAATTTGGTTTTCTATTGGCATTTGGCGGTGGTGTTTTTGGGAAGTTTGGAATGATGGTGGTGATGGTATAAGGATTATAATAGTTTAGTTTACTTTGCTCCCTTCCTCCCTTGGGGACTTAGCGCCAGGAAGTGAATATTGACGTTCTGGTCATGCGTCATGTGGCCAAGAAAATGCTTTCACTTTAATATAGCAAACCCAAGAAAGTGGAAAGATAAATGTAAAGGATTTGAATTCTTGGGTGTCAGTGGCTGCCCATGTGACATTTATCTTGAACCGAGAGAACAAAGCTCTAAAACTAAGGGAATAAATTTATTTTGTTAATCTTGAATAAAGGCTTTAAAGGACACTTTTGTACTTTAGGGTTTTGTGGCAAATCCAAAGACACAAGAAGAAACAATTCTTCTTTTCTTTGTTTCTATTTTTTTTCTACTCTTTTCATCAGAATAAATGTAGCCTACCGGAAGAAAGATGAGTGATGAGATTACACATAACATGAATAATTGTCTTTAATTAGTATTGGCAAAAGAGTTTCTAAAACATAGTCATGACTATTTGAGAATAATCACAGAACAGTTAAAATTAGGTCTAAATGTGAAATTAAGTATGTTTTTGTTTTTAAGATCACTTGAAACTGGCTATTTTAGCATAAGGTTGGCCATTTGTTTATGTTGCAAAACCCGTATGTACACCTTTACTTCCAAGGACCTTCTCTAGCCTAATCACTGTTTCCCTAGACCGAACTCCATCTGAGATTACTACATCAGTGTTCTGTCTGGTCTCTTGCTCTCAGAATAGGACTTTCTCCTGCATTCTTCATGCTACTCTAGGGGTTAGGCTTCTGAAATGTAAACCCAACCTTATTACTGCCTATCTTCTTTATATTGCTTGTATTTAATAGCTTCTTTTTGAATCTCACTCTGATACTCCCTCCTCGTGGGAGGTTTCCCTGACCTCCTAAATCTGTGGTGGTTGCCCCTAGTCTGTCTTATCATTGCATTGTATTCCTCACCTGTCATAGAGCTTACCCGACTATGGTGCATTTTCTGGTTACAATACTGGCTTTGCCTTTGTACCTTGAGTACCTCTCACATACTTAACTTTTAGTAAATATTTGTAGCTGAGCACCTAAAGCTCAGTCGGTTTAAATGTGGGGAATATTCCTTGTATGGAAAGAATTTGTCTTTTGGCATTATAGATTTTTAGATACTTTGGTGTCATTTCCGGTAAGTTTTGATGGGTTTCCTTGGAAATGACTCATATTTTCCAGTTCTAAAAGCTGGTGGCAAGTGATTTAGATTTTAAAAAAATGTATTTTAAGCTAATTCATTTTTATGTGGGTGAGAGGACATTTTAAAAAATGTGATATGGGTCATGATAGACTTTTAAAAAATACATTAAAAATTAGGGGTAGGGTCATTATTTCAGGATTTTTCTGTAGTTTACCAATATCTTATATTCTTTATTCAAAATAATTAATAGTCCTTTTATTTTAAGGGGCATCTTATGATGAGGTTCTGTATCATCTAAGAAGGATCAATTTTAAAATGTGTTTTTTGGCAGGGCACGGGGGTGTACTTGGTGATGTATATGCCGGGATTGGAGTCTGTAGGACCAAAAGTTTCAGAAAATCTTTCTGCTTTTAGCATAATCTGTGATGGGTGCTTTATAGATAATGTCTTATTCTTATGTCGTTGTTTCATCTGATGTGGTTCCTTTTATATGCAACCCAACTTCATTTGTCAGACCTGGTCAGTATTTCTGCAGGGCTAGAGTTGTCTCCAGGTAAAATGACTTTTCTTTTTCTTCTTTTTAAAAAGTTAACCTTCTCTAGTGGCAACAGTGTTTTAAAATGTGAATGATGGTAGACAGTGGGGTAAGAGTGGGAGGGGAGCCCAAGAATCTCAGAATAAAACAATTTATATTACATACTTGGCTAGTGAAGAGTAAAGCCAACTTTTAACGTGGGTTTTAGAAGTTTGTGTGCACTCATGTGTATTGATTAATATATTTAAGACCAGTCATTACTTAATGCTGAGAGCCAAAGCTGACACATTTGATAGGTGAATTATTTTGAAACAGAAGAGCAAAACCTCAAGTTTGGAAGTTGCTAAGATGTTCACAAAATTGTGTGCTTATGTGAGTATGTGTGTATTTGTATTCCCTGAGGGGAAAAAAAGACTTTTATTTAGCAGTAAAGGCAGAAAAAATCTTTAAAAGAGTACTATTTTGAATTCTCTAATATTGTCTGTTGAGTGCAATGACCCTGGCACTGATGCTACAAAGAGGATGGTAGAGTAGTTTCTTTACAGTGATGTCTACTCTTAACCCCTTGTAATGCGAAGACAGATGAAAATAATATAAGCACTGATGCTACAAAGAGGATGGTAGAGTAGTTTCTTTACAGTGAGGTCTACTCTTAACCCCTTGTAATGTGAAGACAGATGAAAATAATATAAGCACATACATTCTGGTAGTAGCGTGAGTTTTGGCTTAGCCTGTGATAAACTAAGCTAGATGCAGGAAGAAAGCTGACCCTTGAACAACATGGGGTCAGGGGTGCTTGCACCCCTGTGCAGTTGAAAATCCATATATAATTTTTGACTTCCCCAGAACTTAACTACTAGTAGCCTACTGTTGACTGGAGTCTCGTCCAAAACACAGTTGATGAATACATATTTTGTATGTCGTATATGTTATTAGTAGTTACTATATTACAATAAAATAAGCTAGAGAAAAGAAAGTGCTATTTCATCGTATTTTTCTAGTCGTTAAGTGGAGATGGATCATCTTAGAGGTCTTCTTGTCTTCACATCAAGTAGGCTGAGGAGGGGGAAATACAGGAAGTTTTTGGTCTTGCTGTTCAGGGTGGCAGAGGAGGAAGAAAATCCCAGTATAAGTGGACCTGTGCAGTTCGAACCCGTGTTGTCAAGGGCCAACCGCACATAATTGTACAGTTCAAATGGGACACATCATGTTCCATTTTTCTGAAAATATTACCTACCAATAGGTCTAGTTATGCGTCAGTTTACTTAGATGTGAGTTTCATCTGTCTTATTGTGAAGATTGCCTTAAGTGAAAGATGTATGGACATTTCTTTGGTTTTGGCTTACATGTGAATAAGAAATATGACAAACTAAATCCTCTGATCTTTCTGTCATTACTTTCCTAAGATGTCTAATTTCACTTTATAGTGTATTGGAAACACCATACCTACAAATTAGAAGGGGGATAGCAGTCATATATTAAATTATGTTCTTACAGTGAATATAATGTTAACCATAATTAGGCAAACTTGTTCTTTGCTCGCATGAACACTGCAACAAAACACTAAGTGCACGATAGATTTTAGCTTATTAAAAATAGATCAGAATTCTAAAATTGTCTAAATGCTTTCCAATGAAACCAGAAGGAGATTGCATTTTTAAGAAACAATTTTGTGTACATTTCCAGAAATCTTAATCTTTAATAATTATAACCCTCAGCTACAAATAATTATCAAAGAGGGATGTATATGTCCTTAGTTGCCATTCTTAAATTTAAATAAATGTAGGTGCAGGAAACCATCTATCCAGACATAAGAGTCTGGAAGGAAATCTGTATAAGCATAAGCAGAACTTAGTTCTTCGTTAACTAAAGCGAAATCATACTCTCCTACTGCTCTTTTATTTGATATTAAATACCTTGGATAATTTTAGAAAACTCTTTTGGAAAGGTAAACAGAAAATACATTGGATTTTTGCTCAGAATGCTGCAGTAGGAAAGTTAGTATAATAACGTTTAAGAAAATATTTTTTATTTAATTCTAGAAATTAGAAATGCCAGGATAAAATTGGAGGTCGTGGTTTTAAAATGTTTTGGGAAAAAACAGTACTATCGTTTAGTTTGGAAGTTGTTTAAATTCTATTCGAAATTTCTTCTAGAGTCTTGGAAATTCACAGAGAGAATATGAAAAGCAGGTTGTCCTGTACAGTATCCGCAATCAGTTACGATACAGAAATAACTTGGGTAAGTAGGGGCATTTTTATATTGGGGTGGAACTTACCATTGCTTTATCATATTCATAAACCTATCTTTGCAATACATATTTCATAGTACTGATATTATTCCATGTACAGCCTTTAAGAAACTCTGCACTGATCATTTCACCTAACAACAATTTGTATTAGCAAGTAGATTTTTCATTCTAATTCGAATAAAAATTATTTTTAAAGTACTGTTTATAGACACATTTTACCTATAAAATAATCTTAATTCAAATGTCCTCTTTTTGCCTGAGTTTAGAAAATATGCCATAAAGGAAAAAATGTATTAGTTCTTAGTAATCTGACTTTGAGTTGTCTCCATAAATTTTTCAAATAATATGAAAGACTCTATAATAATTGTGACACATTTTAAACATAGTTAATTCCATGATTTCTTCTTTCTAAAAAAAAATTTGCTTTTTATTTATCAGATTATTTTGGTTAGTCTGTTCTGCTGTTGCCCTGGTAGTGTTTCCCTCCTCTTTGTTACTCTTATTTTAAGCATAATATTTCTGATAATTGTTTTTCTGCGTGAACATTTTTCGTGAAATTCAGAGGACTTTTTACATTTAAAAACTAAAAAAACAGCAAATAATAAAAAAAAAAAAAAAAAAAAGACTCGACTTCCATTGAAAACTAGCATTCAGTTTGGCTCTCTTGTAAAGTAATGTAATAAGCCTCTGTTTTGTACCTTTTTTGGGGTCATGCTTGTAGTTCTATGCTTATTTTCTCATTTGACAAGAATTATTCTCTACTAATCTGTCCTATTATACATTTTACTTAGATACTCTGAAGTCTGTTTCATGTGATACAACTGTTTCTTTGTTCCAACTTAGAATATTTTATGTATTCTCTTATAACTTACGTACTTTTCTTTTAAATTACCGTTGGTTTGTGAAGTATTTCTTACTGCATTTATAGTTAATATGTGACTATAAGAAATCTGAAAAAAACTAGACAATTTCCCTCTTTTGTGCAGTCAAACATGTCAAGAAAGATGAACGCAAATACTATGAAGAACTGCTAAAGTACAGCCGAGATCATCTCATGCTGTACCCTTACCATTTATCAGATATTATGGTGAAGGGCTTAAGGATAACACCATTTTCCTATTATAGTGGGATTATGGAGGTGAGTTTACAGTGTGGGTGAGCCACTGGGACTGGGATGGGATTGCATGTCAGGGACACTTTGCAGATGTTGACCAGCTCTTCTGCACTCATCTACGGTGAACACTCTTCTGAACTTATAGTGTAAAAAGGACTCTTGGTGGCAAGTTAACTATTTGAGCCACACCGTACAAGTACTTATCCTTACTGATGTTTTTACATTGGGAAGGTGTCTATTTCTATTCAGGTTGTTAAAGGTGCTCTTGACCCTTTGTGCTGTTGTAGCACTGATCAGTCATTTATGTTAGCAGAGTCTGTGTAAAATTTATTGCCTTTTAAAACAGGTTGAAAATGTGGATGACAGAATTGAACATAAGGCTCTGAGAAAATTAATGTATTTATTCACTAACTGTCTAAAGAATAAATGATGACATAGACCCAACATTATATAATACAGGTGCCAGAAAAGAGAAATGCGTTAGTAGTCTTGGCTGTTAATCTCTTTCTGTAATTATTAACTTTTAATCGTTAGCCTTTTTCCAAAGAGAGCTTTTAAGCTTGTACTGGATAACTTTAATACTAGTTATATACTATTTTCAAGTGAGCTTTATTAAAGATTGGCAGTATTTATTTAGTGTTCATTTGCTCCTTAATTGTGTTTGAGTGCTCCTGTTTCGGGCTCACTAGCCACTTGAAGAGCAGAGAGGAGCCTAGAACTGAAGGAGTTGGGAATCTGGTAACATGAGGTTAGCCCTATTACGATGTGTCCCTTACTGCTCACTCCCTTTGCTTATCTCCAGAAGCCCCTCCTTCATGGACACTTCTGCAGTCCCATGCTTCCCGTGTTCCGCTTTTGGAGGAAATACTAGAGAAAAGCTAGAGGCCTGATAGCCCAGGTAGCATAATGATGAATCAGGGTAGCATAATGAAGATGGCAGCTCATCAGGAAGTATAATAGTTACTGCTGTCTCTTTATTTTTCTAGTGTAGTCCACAAGTTTGGGAGCTAAGATAGGTGGGGTTTTTGTTTCATTTACCAGCTTTCATTTCAGTTACATCTACATAGTTGCTGAATTCTGGTTTCTGTTCTTATGTCATTGGGTATAGCTCCTGGGTTGAAAACGGGCCTTATCCCCACAGCAAGCAGTGGATTTGTTATTGGAGAAACAGCTTGGAGTAGAAAAAGCTGGATATGAAGTTTACAGATTGGGACTTGTAGGATCCAAGACCACTAAAGTGGTTATAATGTTTATTGGTAGTGCATGTGTTTTAAATGCATATTGATGGAACTGTAGCTCATTATTTGGCCTTCTCTCACGGTTGGGATCTAGGATCAGGTATGAAATGTGGAGAGTCTGGAACCCTGAGCTCTAATAGAGCCATTACTTACATTGGTTCCACAGGGCAGAGGTGACAGGGCAGCTGTCTGGGAGTTGCAGAGAGCCTGTGAGAAACCCATACCTGAAAATCTGCCCTTTAATTACTAGGTTGGGAACATGTGGGAAGTGCCACAGGGTGGCATGCATGCTCTAGGTTGCCAAGCTATGATCTCACTGTTTCCTGTAATAATCATTGTTATTCTTATTGGCTATAGAAGTATTATATTTATGCACATTTTTATTTAAGGACATTTTAGATTTCAAATTTAAAATTGTTTTCTTTTTAAAAGGACATTATGAATAGTGAGAAAAGTTATGATTCATTGCCCAATTTTACTGCTGCCGACTGTAAGTATTTAATTATGCTGAAGAAGGTAATGTTTAGGTTGTGTCTTTGTGCATGCATCCTGTCATCTGTTAATACTGTAATGTATATTTTTAACCTGAAATATGTGAAAAATGAGAACAGTAAGCAACATTATTAGTGGGAATTTTATCAGATGATACAAGACACAAATGTAAGATTAAATGTCTAAGAGAGAAATATTTGAGAGTGGTAGAATCAAAAAAATAGGACTAATCTATGTATTTCTAGGGAATGAAGTTCTTTCTGATACTTGGAGTGTGTGTGTATTAAATGTGGGAGGAAAACTGTGCGCAGTATTTTTGCAGAGTGGCATACAGTTTTTACTGGCTTAATTTGCTGCTGTTTTATGATGCATATTTTGACAAAGTGTATACTTTGAATGTGTCATAATTCTGTTGTTTAAGAAGCTTTCACTGAAAAATTACATTTTGACTTCCTAAAATTGGCGGGACTTCTGCTTTTCAAAAATGTTTTTATTTGTTGACGTGTCAGCTTGAATTCAGCTCTCTCAAAGTTTAGCTTGCTTTTATGTTTTGTTTGAAGACTTCCTTTTAATTTGATATTGATATTTGATTAGTAATTGAAAGATGAACATAAGCTAGGGTTTTTCCTCAAATCACTTGTAATCGTATTGACATTTCAAGATATATTAAATGTTTTTAAAGGAAAGACTCTTTTTCAGGTCTAAGGCTTCTTGGCATAGGAAGAAACCAGTATATTGATCTTATGAATCAGTGTAGATCATCAAAAGTAAGTTAGTAATTTTCTTTTCTGTTTCATTGTTTTGGCTTCATCATACAGTTTGATTAGTTTTTTCAAGGAGTAGAAATAATGAATTGTATTTCTTTGACCAAATAAAATGTGCTTAACACAGAAACAATACCAAAATAACTCCCCAGTGTTCTCTAGGTTATAGCTTAAATGATTATTTAAAAATTTTAATGCATAAAACATTCATTTTTAGAAATTATTTTTGTACTCGTGGTCTTTTTATTTGCTCATTCTACTTGTAGACTTAACAGGTGAAATAAGTGTTCACATTTTCAAATGCATTTTCCACTGTTTGGGTTTCACTTGAGTTTCTGGAATTAAATCTGGATTTAATAATTAGTGTTTTGAAATAATTTACTTTGAGACAATTTAAGAATGACTGTCTTCATTCAGTATATTATTTAGAATTGTTAAGATTTTAAAATATGAAGGTTTAAGAAGATATTTATTTAGTCTGTTAGAAACTATCTTATGATTGATGAAAGAAGAAAGTGATAATTTTAGATTGCAAGTTCTCAAATGTTTGTACCATTGCAGAAATTCTTCAGAAGGAAAACAGCCCGTGATCTTCTACCAATAAAGCCAGTGGAAATTGCCATAGAGGCATGGTGGGTGGTGCAGGCTGGATATATCACAGAAGATGACATCAAGGTAGAAATCTTTAAAAGTTAAACATAGAATTTAAATTTTTAAATTTATTTTATAATTTTTAATTATAGCTTATAATTTTTAAAAAAGTAACATTTTGTTTTCCTGAAGAAAATTAAATTTAAAATTTAAAATGATCTTAGTAGACTAGAATATTGGTGAGTTTCTGAGATACTCTGTAATGGTGAGGGAGACTTGACTTGGTTCAAATTCAGTTATCTGGGGGTGTTAATTAGATAGATGCTTCATGTAAAGTAGCATATGATGCCACAGCTGCCAACAACAATAATACTGGCTAATACTTTGAAACACCTTCTGTGTGCTAAATGTGCCATGCCCTTTTGCAAGTGCTTTTTACACTGTCTTACTTAATTCTGATAACAACCCCAGAGGTATGTATTATTTGCACCCCCATTTCACAGATGAGGAAAGTTAGCACAGAACAGTTAAGTAACAGCTCAAGTCTTAGCAGTAATAAAGGTCCAGGATTTTTTGGCAGTTTGCCATGGAACCTTGTACTCTTAATCACTGCAAAGAACTGTTGCAGTCAAGGGGTAGGTGCTTTTATGGGCGATAGTGTCAAGATCAAGAGAGTTGATAATCTTAGTGGTCAGACCACATCTTGGAAGGGATGTTGATTTAGAGGAAAGGAGTGGAGTAATGAAGGGACCTGGAGACCAGGTTGTATTTATGTGCAGCTGAAGCAGTGTAAGTGAGTGTGTGGCCTTCTTTTTAGTTTGCGTTTAATTTTCTCCAGAGGACATATTAAATATGATGAGTGGAAGGCTTAGAAATTTTACTTCAGTCTAAAGTACCTCCTAGTGGAGCTCTCAAACTGTATTATAATAAGCTAATGAACTTACCTGTTACTGACAATATTCATGTGGAGTTTGGCTAAACTTCTGATTAGAGAGACTCTGAATTAGTAAATGGATCTAATTCCAATTCAATGACAAGCAACAAATATACTAACCAGCAAATACTGGTACTTACAGTAAGTTTGTTCTCTATGTTCTGTTGGTATGTTGCATATTTTGGCACCTTAATTGATGGCTATGTGCATAGTGTTTTGTTTGAATTCTAGAGTGATAAATATGTAGTTCATTGAGCTAATGACATGTAATCACTGGTTTCAACATAAATAAATTTCAGGAGACTTATGAATTAGTTAATTTGGACAGAACTTAATTAAAAATATTTTGCTTTTCTTAGATATGCACTTTGCCTGAGAAATGCGCTATTGATAAGATCATCGATTCAGGCCCTCAGCTCTCTGGATCACTAGATTACAATGTAGTACATAGTAAGTGGTTAGTAGAAATGGTCTTCTGTCAACATAAAAACTTGTTTTAAACCATCAATAATTACTAGCAATTACTTATCAAGTAGGTACAAATAGTGCTGTTTTCTAAGGCATGTTATTGTTTGAAATGTGACCTTAGTCTTTTGTTTTCCAGTGTGGCTATAAGTAGTCACATACACTAGAAATTTATGCAACTGAATGGTAAGAAAAATTTTGTACTTCTGAGCATATGCAGGAAATCGAGATTTAAAAACTTAATTATAATTCTTTTTCTCTATTTTACTTTTTCCTTCGTCACATAGCATTCATTTGTAAGAATCTTTAGAGAAAGCCAGGAATCAGTTTTTTTTTTTTAAATTCCGTCTAAAGCAAGGTACTTTTGCTTCTTTAGGTTTGTATAACAAAGGATTTATATATCTGGATGTACCAATATCTGATGACAGTTGTATAGCAGGTAAGACTGTGCTAACATTTTTCACTATTTTTTGAATGGATATCAGGTGTTAAGCACTGTGTATCATCCATTCTAGGATCTTAGATGTTAGGATATTTCAAGAAAAACATTTTTTCTTCATTACATTTTAACACAGTACAATGGTTTTACTTAAATTCCTTATTCTCAGTTTTGTATTTGGTGTACACACCATATTAAAATGATAGAAACCCAAGGTAAAATTCTAACAATCCCAAATCAAATCAATATTTTTATAAATTTGTGTTGCCTTTTAATTCTTGTTCAGTGTGTAGCATTCAGTAATACCATAGAATTGTATGTTCTCATTTTCACTTAACATACTGGTGCATTATTTTTTCATGTTACTGTGGTCTTTTTGTCTATTTCCTTTTCCCTTCCTCCTTTACCCACTTCTCCGAGTAAACCAATATTAAGAGCCTTGTTTTGTGCTACACTTTATGGATGTATCAATTTATTAAACCATTTTGTATTGCTGGTTATTTAGATTGTTTCCAGTTTTTTGCCACTATGATGTTGATATGTTCAGTATCCTTGAACACAGAGTGGTGCTTTTTTTTCAACAGGTTAGATTTCTTACCAATTTATAGAAGCACTTATTATATTCAGGTTATATGTTACAAGTATGTCTTGTGGCATGTCTTTAGCTATTGTTCTTGTGTTTTATCATACATAGATATTTAATATTTGTGTAATCAAATACACAGTGTCAAAAAATTTTAGAGAATGACCTTAATATTAACAAATTAGTAGTAATAGGACTTATTCAGAAATACTTCCTTATGTTAGTGTCGAATCTTGACAAGCTGTCATGCTCTAGTGTGTCCAGACCTTTGGGTTGGCATATGTTTGTGATTCTTTAATAGCACATTTTAAACCTCGTGCATATGTTAATTCTTTTTTTTTTTTTTTGAGACAGAGTCTAGCTCTGTCACCCAGACTGGAGTGCAGTGGCATGATTTGGCCCACTGCAACCTCTACCTCCTGGGTTCAAGCGTTTCTCCTGCCTCAGCCTCCTGAGTAGCTGAGATTATAGCCGCCTGCCACCGCACCTAGCTAATTTATTCTACTGATGAAACCCTTAGAGATGAGGTTTCACCATTTTGGCCAGGCCTGTCTTGAACTCCTGACCTCAAGTGATCTGCCACCTCGGCCTCCCAAAGTGCTGGGATTACAGGTGTGAGCCACCGTGCCTGACTGCATCCTATTTTAAGCTTGGAAAGGTACCTTAAAAAGTATAGGAAATAGTAATTTGGGTTTGTATAGTTGATGCTTATAACAAATACTAGTTTTAAAATGAGAAAGATTTTGAAAAGGAAATTATTTCTGAAGACAGAGGTGGTAGTGGTTTCCTGTCACAGTTGGAAAATATGAAAGCATTACTCTAGTTGCTACTCTCATCAGATAAACTGAGTTGACTCATTTGAGATCTACCTATTAATAGGAAGATTAGTTAGCCAGGCATGGTGGCTCATGTCTGTAA
This sequence comes from Plecturocebus donacophilus, assembly GCA_004027715.1. NCBI lineage: Eukaryota > Metazoa > Chordata > Mammalia > Primates > Pitheciidae > Plecturocebus > Plecturocebus donacophilus. The sequence continues at coordinate 132,051 of PVKP010000124.1, forward strand.
TCCTAACACTTTGGAAGGTGGAAGCGGTTGGATCACGAGGTCAGGAATTTGAGACCAGCCTGGCCAACATGGTAAAACTCTGTCTCTACTAAAAATACAAAAATTAGCTGGGCATGGTAGCAGCCACCTGTAATCCCAGCTACTTGGGAGTCTGAGGCAGCAGAATCGATTGAACCCCAGAGCCGGAGGTTGCAGTGAGCCGTGTCCACACCATTGCATCCCAGCCTGGGTGACAGATTGAGATTCTGTCTCAAAAAAAAAGATTAGTCTTTGATTAGTTAATTTCAGTCCAGTTTGACTGACAGTTTGAACATTGACTCAGATTACAGTAACTTTTTAATATTAGTTATGGCTAAACTAAATTCATTTGAAAAAGGCAGACAGAGAAGGGTCAGATGGATGGTTGTTCCATTACATTGATGTGTTCTACCATACTTCATTTAGTAACTGCTGGTTTTTGGTGGTACAAACCAACAGACCCATGGAATGATAATTGCTCAGCTTACCCTTGTCACCATGTTACCTCTTTGGCTGTTCCCTAAATTAGAATAAACACATAAAAGCAGTTTGACAATGTGGAAGCCATCAAATTCTGTACAAATGATACCCGAAGGTGATTTCAAAAGAGGCATTTCAGATACGTTTTGACAACAAAAGAAGCACTATGATTGGTGATACAAATATAAATGGAAGATAGGAATACTTTTAAGGGAGTAATCATGAAAGGCTCTATTATTAAATAAAATCTATTTCATTATTCATCACATTTTCTAACTGTATTTTGTGTATCTATCTTTTATAGCTTCCTGAATTCTGTTATGCTTGAATACCTGTAGAATATAGAAATAGTCTAAAAATTCTTGAGAACTTTTATTATATGTATTTAAGTATGTAGTTTGTTTTAGGAACTTATTTTCATATTTGATGTGGAATAAGGGTTCAGCTTATTTTTCTTCTCTTTGAATAACCAATAGCATTTGGACAATGCTAGCACTATTTTTTCGAAAACTCATTACTGCTGAATGGAGGCATAACTTCTGTTGTAAACTAAATTCTGCTCTATATTGGATCTAATTTTGATACACCTTTTTCTTCTGCTAATACAGTATTTTTTTTTTTTTTGTTTGTGTGTGTGTTTTTTTTTTAATTCCTTTGAGATGCTGTCCAGCTTTGTCGTCCAAGCTGGAGTGCAGTGGTGCGATCTCGGCTCACTGCAACCTCTACCTCCCAGGTTCAAGAGATTCTCTGGCCTCAGCCTCCCAAGTAGCTGGGACTACAGGTGCCTGCCACTGCACCCAGCTAATTTTTGTGTTTTTAGTAGAGATGGTGTTTCACCATGTTGGCCAGGCTAGTTTTGAACTCCTGACCTCAAGTGATCCACCCACCTCGGCCTCTCAAAGTGCGGGGATTACAGGCATGAGCCACTATGCCCAGCCTACAATATTGTTTTGATTATAGTAACTTAGAGAAACCTTTAATATTAGTTATGGCTAAACTTTCTTTGTAAATCTTTTTTTAGTAACTTTCTTGGCTATTCCAAGACATTTATGTATATGTATATGTGTGTGTGTGTTTACATACATAAAATGTTACATATTATAGTATATATAATATATATGCTACATATTATAGTATATATAATATATATGCTACATATTATATATACTGTATATTATATGTAATAGTTATGTGCGTTTATGGGGTACAATGTGATGTTTTGATCTATGTATACAATGTGACATGATTAAATCAAGCTAATTGACATATTCATTACCTCACTTACCTGTCATGTTTTTTAATGATGAGACAACTGAAGTTTACTCTCTTAGTTATTTTGAAATACTTAATACATTAATATTGACTATACTCACTGTAGTGTACAATAAATCTCAAAACTGATTTTGTCTGTCTGAAACTATATCCTTTGCTTAACAGCTGCCCATTCCTCTGTCTGAAACTGTACCCTTTGATCAGCAACTCCCCATTCCCTCCTTCTCTATCCCTGCAGCCTCTGGTAGTCATCTTCCTACTCTCTGCTTCTGTGAGTTCAACTTAATTAGCTTCCACATATAAGTTAGACTATGCAGTATTTGCCTTTCTGTGCCTGGCTTATTTCACTTAGCATAATTTCCAGCAGTATTATTCATGTTGTTGCAAATGACAGGATTTCTCCTTTTTTTGTGGCTGAATAGTATTCCATTGTGTATGTATACCACATTTTAATCCATTCATCTGTTGATGGACACTTAGGTTGTTTCCATGTCTTGGCTGTTGTGACTTAACGCTGCAGTGACCATGGAAATGCAGATATCCCTTTGACACACTGATTTCAGTTCCTTTGGATATATACGCAGAAGTGGGATTACTGGATCATATGATAGTTCTATTTTTAGTTTTTTTTTTTAGGAATCTTCATACCATTTTTCATAATTAAAAAAATTTTATTAACATTTTTCAGTAGGCAATAATTATGATACAAAATTCTAAATTTATAAAGGGATATAAAAAAGTCTGCCTTCCACTTCTGTGCCTGGCCACCCAGTTTCTCTTTCAGAAGCCACCATTAAGTTTCTTCTGTTTCTTTCTAGAAGCACCATATATGTATATATTCTTTGTGTGTGGTCGTATTTTTACACAGATGTTGTACTCTATACTTTTTTAAAAAAATTTAATATGCATTAGAGACTATACCAAATTTCTTCATATAGAGTCACCTCATTCTTTTTGCTTTTTCTTAGATGTAAATTAAGGCCTAGGAAAATTTCTAATCTCATAGTGCCTTGGTTTCTTTATCTCTCAAAATACAGGGTAACTGACCAAGCACAGTGGCTCACACCTCTAATCCCAGTACTTTGGGAAGCCAGGGCAGTAGGATTGCTTGAGTCCAGGAGTTCAAGACCAGCCTGGACATTATAAAGGGACCCCTTTTCTACAAAAATAAAAATAAAAAAAAGTAGTCATGCATGTTGGCATTTGCCTGTAGTCCCAGCTACTTGGGAGACTGGGGCAGGAGGATTGCTTAAGCCTGGGAGGTCAAAGCTGCAGTAAGCCATGATCAACCCACTGCACTCCAGCCTGGGTGACAGGGTGAAACCCTGTCTACTCAATAAATAAGTAAATAAATAAATTTAAAAATAGGGCTAATTATACTACCATATAGCTCATGGAGTTAGGAGGATTAGATGAAAACATATATATATATATATATATATATATATATATATATATATATATATATATAAAGTACTTGGTAGTAGTCTAGCACTTAGTAAGCATTCAATAAATGTTTGCTATTATTTACATAGCTAATAGTGTACGGAAGTAATGTTGTCAAAGATGGGATTTCTAAAATATTTCTATAAAGAAACCATTGATCATTAAAAGTACCTAGATGACTAGAAATGTAGGTAGTACTAAATTAGAAAATGACATGAGCCAGACCTATAAAGTTAATAACCTATCTTCAAATGTATGTACATTGTAGTTTTTCAGTGTCTTAATTTTGACCATTTGAATTTTGTCTTATTTTCCACTGTTAGTAATAATTTAAGTTTTTAGGTACAATTAGATGATATTAGGGCTAGGGGACATAAGGATGTCCAAATGCTACATGGCCTAGGCATTCCTCCTCCTTGGGATATTTTCAGGGTAAATTATACATAGGGGAGATTGGCAAAGGAAAGCATAGAGCTTCTTTATTATTGGCTGGGCAGAGCACTTAAGATTAGAGCATTTGGACCAAAGAGATAGAAATGAGTATGAATGGACATTCAGGTGGAGAGTGATAGTTGGGCTGCCCTCTGTGCTAAAGGTCTTGACCCTTTTGCCACTGTGGCCCACTGAAGAGGATACCGGAATAGAAAGCTCCAAAGAACAAGTTAGCCCAGTGACTCCTGGTAATTGTGGCGGTCATGCAAATGAATTTCCCTTTTGAGGATGGAGTAGGGATGATGGGGAGACAGCCAATACTTTTCATCCACCTGGTTTTTGTATAGCATAGCAACTCTTTCTTGCGTTTTTTTGCTTTTCAGCTTTGGCCCACTCACCCCTGCTGCCTTTGAGGCACCAAAAACACAAATATCAGAAACTCTTGCAGGCTCTCCCGTTCTGAAGTAGCTCCTGTTCCCTCACACTTCTACCAAGTCCATGTTATCCAGCATTTCTGAGTTACCTGTCTCAGTAACTCTGAGAATTTCATGGTGAATTAAATGAACTCTTCATGGATTTTCTTTCTACCTTCAGAGTCTTCTCTATGTAGATATTGTTGTATGAGGCCTTAACTTTGAGAGTTTCAGAAAACTTGCTATGGAGTGGATAAAATAAATCAAAAGCTGTATTCAGTCCCTAAGTTAGAGGTTTCTTTTTTTAATTAGATATGTAAGTTATACTTTCTTGTTTTATAAAATTGTCTGAGAAAAGTCTCTTCTGTTTTAGTTCCTCCTCTTGAAGGTTTTGTAATGAATCGAGTGCAAGGTGATTATTTTGAAACTCTACTCTATAAGATATTTGTTTCAATAGATGAGCACACAAATGTTGCAGAGGTAAGTTTGACATCGTCTCATGAAAATATAATCTCAAGATTATAAGTTTGAGTAAAATAAGCAAAATTATTTAATATGGTAATATGCTTTAAAAATCTTCATGTGGGGAAATCATACTATTATACTTAAATGTCAGTATTCTTTAGTTCATTTCTTATAAATGTATATTAAAATTTAAGTTAATAATTTATAATTTAGTTAACTTTTTATATGACTTTGTATAGTAAAATATTGTAGACTATATTGATCTATCCAGGAATTTTAAATGAGATAAAATTAAAGAATAAGAAATCTTAAGTTGTTATGGTCACTACCTAGATTTGTACTATAAGGATTTTAGAGATAGGGAAAGAAGAAAGATCTGAATTCAAAATTTATTAAGTCTTTAATTATTCATAATTTGAAATTTTGCTAATTGTGATTACATTGGTCTATTACAACTGTGTAAGGTGCTGTTAATTCTAAGAATGTAAAAATAATTTTATCTTCTAGCTTGCAAATGTCCTTGAGATTGACTTATCCCTGGTTAAGGTATATTGTTTTTATACTCGTTTACTTATGATGTGATAACCGAATGGATTTTAGTAGTAAGTTTTTATCTTGATGAACTACTGAGAAACGAAGGCATTGAGATTCTAGTTAGCAGTCTGAAGGAGCATGCACAGTAAAGGGGCACTTGCAAAGCCAGGAAAGAGCAGGATAAGGGGCCCTGAATTGGGATTTGAACACATGGACCGAAAAGAGAGCACTCATGCTTCTTTGTGCAGCAAGAAGCAGCCCAGACAGTATCTTGTAGTGAGGTCCATTAAAGCAGCAACTCCTGCTTCATTGGGGGTAGATGTAGGGAGGGCAAGGCCAGAGAGTTGGAAACTTTCCCTCCTATACATTTATGAAGACCTTAAAGGAGGAGCAGATCTACTGAAAATAGTTTCTAGTTGTGGGATGAAAATGTTTGAGAATTAATCTGTTAATCTATTACACTATTTTTTTCTCTACAAATATTCTGATATCTAGCTCATTTTAAATGCTAATTAGTTTCCTGTATATTCCTTTCAGAATGCTGTTTCAATGTATTGCCGGTTGGGCTTTGCCCATAAGAAGGGACAAGTAATAAATTTGGATCAACTTCATTCATCGTGGAAGAATGTTCCATCCATAAACAGATTAAAGTAACTTATTTATTTAGTATGAGATATTAGAGTTTCCTTTTGAAAAGACATTTAATTTTATACACAGGAATTTATTGATTAATTGAGACAAAGTCTCACTCTATTGCCCAGGCTGGAGTGCAGCAGCGTGATCTTGGCTCATTGCAACTTCCATCTCCCAGTTTCAAGCGATTTTCATTGCCTCAGCCTCCTGAGTAGCTGGTACTGTAGGAGTGTACCACCGTGCCCAGCTAATTTTTGCATTTCTGGTAGAGATGGGCTTTCACCATGTTGGCCAGGCTGGTCTCAAACTCCTGGCCTCAACTGATCCACCTGCCTTGGCCTCCCAGAGTGTTGGGATTGTAGGTGTGAGCCACTGCACCTGGCCCAGAAATTTTATTTATTCAACCTGTCAGGTGAGGTGAGCTCTATGTATTAGTGATTTTTAATCTTGTGTGTGTTATGGATCTTTTTTGGAATCTGATGAAAACTAAGAAGCCTTTTCCCAGAAAAAAAGCAAATAAAATATTTTACATAAAATCTTGAAGGGATCTTGAATTTCCCAAAGCCTATCCATGGGTCTTAGTTAAGAACCTTTGTTGTATGTAGGCACAGCATTTTAGGGCTACGTCTTAATTTTGGGCTTGAATATAAGACTGGATTTAGACGGATTGTTCATAATTTAAGTCTTGACTTCAGTATATATTTTAATGTAAGGTCATTTATATGATTTTTAAAAAGCAAATGCATTCTTCATTAATAGGAGTACCTTAGATCCACAGAAGATGCTCTTGTCATGGGATGGAGGGGAAAGTAGGAGTCCTGTACAAGAAGCTTCATCGGCAACTGACACTGATACAAATAGTCAAGAAGATCCAGGTCAGCAGTAACTCAGTGTAATGTAGAGTCTGTTGGTAGGTATGGCACATGTCCAAACATACACTCTTAACAGTTATCTTCTAGTTTTGTTTGATTTTACTTATTCAATATGCAGTCTTTGAGTGTTTCACTGTGTTTTGGGTATTGTGCTAAGTCCTAGGTGTATACAATTGATAAGAATATGGTGTCTCCCTTCTAAGAATTAAGTCTTAAGGAGAGAGAAGGAAGTGTGACCAAAAAATTTCCAACAACATGGGTGCCAATTATGATGCTTGTAGGGTGCAAAGAGGAAGAGACCTTTAATTGCCTAGAGAGTTTTGGGAAGCTTTCCCAGAGAAGATGTTATCTGAGCTACGAATGAAGAAGAGCCTGCTAGCTGGTCAGGGAAGGAAAGCCATTTCAGTCTGAGAGAATAGTGAGACTAAGCCCAGAGGGAAATACAGCATAGTGGACAAGGCCTAGGGTTTCATGCTTTTTAATATTCTTTGTGCTTCAAAATAAGTATGGCTGGAACCTCTTATAATAGTGCCTTTTTATAATTATGTACTTTCTGGTTATCAAATAAAACTGAAATGAAATATTTTCTCACTCCAAATGGTAAGCAAAGAATAATTTCCCTTTACTTGATTTTAAATTACGGTGTTTTTCAGCTGACACAGCCAGCGTGAGCAGCCTGAGTCTGTCTACAGGACACACAAAGCGCATTGCGTTCCTGTTTGACTCTACTCTTACTGCCTTCTTAATGATGGGAAATCTTTCACCAGTAAGTCCATTTCTTGTTTAAATATGAAGGCGTTTAAAGTAAAAATTAGATATAAAATAATTTAATGCTTTTATATCTTTTTAAAAGTACTACAGTTATTCCTGAAGCACAACTGACTTAGAGGAGTATGATAACTTTCAGGGAGGGTCCTTTTGTAATTGGAAGAATTAGCCCCTCACCCCCCACATCCTTAAGTTTAAATATATTTGAAAGTATAATAAAAATATTAGATATTATGCTTAGCCTAAAAAGGGAGAAGTAGAACTTTAATATTTTGTTTCTTTTTTTCAGAACTTGAAAAGTCATGCAGTCACAATGTTTGAAGTAGGCAAACTCTCAGATGAGTCTCTGGACAGCTTTCTGATAGAACTAGAAAAGGTAAATCTAGATTGCATGTTAGGTGGTATTAGGGCATTTGGAACCTTTTCTTGCCTGACAAAATGTCAGTTATGCAGTCTATTGATTTGGATGGGCTTTTGGTGTATTCTTGCTCGTTCCTACCTCATTCCCCAACTCAATACTCTGACAGTTATTTAGACTTAAACATATTGAGTGGGTGAATTGATTTTGTGATTTTTAAAGTGATATGTCTACCTCATCTAACTCTTAACATAATTTGATATAATGAAGAAATGGGGTATAGAAATTTTAGTCTGTAATTTTTTAAGTTGATTTTTTTCTAAAATAGGCTTTCAATTTTTTTCTGGTATGACTCTCTAAGATCACCTCTTAAGCAGTTTGATTTGAAGTTTTTGTTCCATTTACCTTGAATCTGGAACAATGTCCCTGGGTATCATATTTATGTCCGCTCTCACTATCCCTTTTAGCATCTTGAAGACTTCAGCCATATTTGCTCTTAACCACCTTTTTCCCCGTGAGTATAGCCCTAGTTTTCCTTAGCTCTAAATAAATCTGATTGCCCTTTATTGGTATTTTTTATTCTTTGGATATTTTATTCTGTCCTCTTTGTATTCAAATAGTGTGTGTGCCTAATCTGTTCCTTGACTAATAATTTTGGTGCCTTTTGTGCTTTAGTGATGAACTCTGTATATTAAATGTGCTGTATAGAGAATTTGTGATGAATCTATAACTCCTTTATATCTTAAAAAAAAGACTGTAACATTTTTCACTGCTCCTTCTCTGTAGGATTTTTGCTCTTAGTGCAGAGACATGTATGAGATAAGCCTTTGCTATTAATTGGTCTCTTTTACCTTTATCCTGCCATTTATTTATTCATGCTGTTTTATACATTAACCCCATTTCTTACTGTATACATTTTATGTATATCTTCTACTAATACATTTTTTACTAATGTTACTGCACATTTCAACTTCTGGTTTCCTGATTTTTATCTTTTTTTCACTTCAACTAGTCTTTTATCAAATGTAGCAAATTGCAAGATCACGTCTTCACTTTTACTCACTCATAAATCTATGTTCTTTTTCATCACAAAGTCATTCTTTGGAAAACCTTTCAGTCTGAGGCTTAGTTTTTAAAATGAATTCTTAGCTATTTTTTTTTCTTTTTTTGTTACACTTCACTGGTGCAAAGTCTACTTTTTAAGTAGTTTGTTCTTGATTAAGATTGATTTTTTTTTAATTTATGCAAATCTAATTTATTTTCCCCTGGTGGACCTATCATTCCGTTTTCTGTGTTGTTTCTGGGATATATGTGTCTCTACATATTAAACAGGTGACTTACTCAGAAGAGCATGCATTAAACTATAAGGCCAGTGAAGGCAGGGGTTTTGTTCATTACTCTATCCTTATCTCCTAGGGAGGTCATAATCCATAGGAGGCTCTTAGTAAGTCTTTGATGAGTGAATTTAAGCTGTGTGTTCAGCAATGGTGAACAACTATGTTGAATCACAGGCTCCAATGCCCCTTGTAACTGGTAATACAGAATTGTGAGCAAAATGATGGGATTTATAGGTAAAACTGGTGACCTTGGATTAGAGTACTTTTGTAGATGGAGCGGAATATGGGTTTTACAGTTGTTTAAGCACTTGATTTGAATCATATATGGGACACGTAACATATAATGCTATACCTTAGCATTACTCAGTTGCTAAAGTCGTAGTTGAAGTAACTTCTATCATCTTCATAGATGTAGTAAAATTGGGAACTCAACCAAGACTGAGATTAATAACTTGTTTCAGTATTGCCTGGGCAAATTTTTGATTTACTACTTTGGAGTAATGCCTTAATATCTCTATTATATGATTATTAGGGTGAATGGCATGAAAGTGGTATTTTTGTTGCAAAATCTATTTTCTCTTGGTTTAGGTTCAGAGCACTGGTGAAGGAGAAGCACAGAGATACTTTGATCATGCACTTACTCTGAGAAACACAATACTGTTTCTGCGTCATAACAAAGATCTAGTTGCTCAAACTGCACAGCCAGACCAACCAAATTATGGTATGATTAATATATTTAATTTTGAAGACATGATCATATGAAACTTCTTTCTAAGAAATTAAACAGATCATGCTCACTTAATATAATCATCACTTAAATATTTTGTGTAGATAGCATATTGAATTTATAACTAGAGGCCTGTTTTGTGATTTTCTTGCTTATTAACTATATGTTAACTTTATTTTACTTTTTCTCTTCTTGTGTGCCGTTAACATTTGTAGTTTAAATCTGTTCACTACCTACAAAAGTGTTAGAGTGTTTATTTAAGTAGCTGGATGGAATTTAGAATAGGCATCAGCTCTGAGGGGTGAACAAGGGCAAAAATTTAATGTAGGAAGCGTAAAATCTCAAGAATGAAAGATTCCATCATAATGAAAAGAATAAAGAGGAGCCTTCTGTTCAAATGCTACTACAATATTTACCAAAAGATTTTGCTTTGAAAAAGGGAATAGATAATTCTTTTTAAAGAGTAAAAGAAATAGTGGCAATTTTCAGGTATTGATGAACTTTATTGGAGCTGTTACCTTGCTAAGCACCCTCAGTTTTCTAATAGTCGGGGGTTCCCAAACTTCAGTTGAATTGATGGTGTCAGAATTTCTGCCCAGATGGGGATTTGGATTCAGTAGGTTTTGAGGTATGACATGGCACCCAGGAATGTGTGTTTTTTAAAAGATAATCCAATGCTCCGCTAGGCTTGGGCACCTAAGCTGCATGAGCACTTGGCTCCAGTTCTTGGACATTCATAAGAGGTATGTCTTGGGGCTTCATGGGTCCTCAGTACCACTATAACATTTAATTTTGATCAGTTTCATTTACCTAAAAACCATTTTATTGGCCAAGAACATCAGTTTCTTAATCATCTCTATTTTCATTTATTCTCTTACTGGCGTCTGGCTTTCTTTCAGCTCAATTTTAAAAATCGAGGGAGGAATCAGCCATTACTTCACAAGCTGTCACATAGATGAGAACAAAGATGCTGAGCAGTTTACTTGAGGGAGGCTGGACTTGATATCAAGTGATTCACTTGTGCAGCCTTACTATGCCTTATCTGCAGAATTACAAATTGTTACATTCTGGGGCTGTTTTGAGATCATTCATAAGTAGTTAAAACTGAGAATATTAGATCAAGACATGCCAAGAGTCCGAAGCATTTATTGGTAAGCATTTGTTGATGGATAACCATTTTTGGTTAATAAATACTAAATCATGTGATGAAGCAGTACTGAGTGCACAGTCTTGAAGACGTCTTTGGATATAAAACTCTGGAATTTCTGGGACATCTTAGTGATTTATGGAGATTAGATGATTTGAAATAGTCTGTTAAAGCTCTTGAAATACATTGTCCTTTCCTACCTATCACAGAGTTTGAGAATGTTAGAGTACTTGTGACCAGCGAAGTGTAACTCCTCTTACAGATAAATAATTTGGAGTTTATATTGGGTAAATCTTCCTGTTTTTAAGTCTTCAAAGCCCATGTCATTAGTAAATGGAAGAACCAGGAATGGAAGACTTGAATCCGTGTCTGTCTGTTGAATGTTTTACCATTGCCCTGTCCCTTATATTATCTTCTCTTGACCACTAAGCTTTGTATTGATTTACTCATAAACATTTGTCGCTTAGTAGTGTGGGCTAAAAAACCTGTTCTCTGTGAAAATAGTTCTGTGCAATTCTAACCTTTAAGGTGGGTTTAATGTTAGACTGTTCCTGACACCAGTTGGAGATTTAACTGCTTAGACTAATTGTGGGTCTCCAAAGTTAAATTTGATAAACTCCTCCCCTTAAGACCAAACCTGCAATTATTTATGAAATTTCATTTTTTGCTACCAGCATTTCTTAGCTGAGCTCTTCATCTGAACCACAGAACATAGAAAATGATTGCCATGACTATTTCTCAGTTTTTCTAATGATGGCACATCATTAGTGCATTCTCAATGCATGAAAAAAGTTATTCGTTCCATGTAGAGGATACCTTAGGGCATTAAGGCTTCATGCCTGCCTGGTTGAGAATGTTGCTTTCTGCAGGTCCTGGGCTTGGTGACCAAACCTTACTCTTTTTTACAAAAGAAATTCTCTACTGGAGGTGGTGGCTCATGCCTATCATCCCAGCATTTTGGGAGATTGAGGCGGGCAGATCACTTGAGGACAGAAGATCGAGATCAGTGTGGCAAACATGGTGAAACCCCATCTTTACTAAAGATACAAAAATTAAGCCAGATGTCATGTCAGGCATCTGTAATCTCAGCTACTCGGGAGGCTGAGGCAGTAGAATTGCTTGAACCTGGGAGGCTGAGGTTGCAGTGAGCTGAGATGGCACCACTGCACTCCAGCCTGGGTGACAGAGTGAGATTCCATCTGAGGAAAAAAAAAAAAAAGAAATCCTCTAGTATTGGTGTTTTAAGCATCTTGTTTGAGTAAAAATAATTTTATTTTTATGTCACTAATAATTTATATTTTCAGTATGTCACGTAGTATTTGTTATCTACTATAAAGCAAAAGTGTTGCAATATTATCATACAAACAAACTCTGTTATACATGGAACTAGTTTCTAGTCCTGAGAGTCCTTAATCCCTTGGTTATAAATAAAAGCCATGTGTGGTCTATTTTTTTCTTGTTTTATAAACATGATTTTTTTTCCCTCAGGTATCTTTGTCTTTAAAAATACATTCTTTAACTGTGATTAGTACAAGTCAGACATAAAAACCACTGTTTATAATTTGGCAGCCTATTACTGTGGAAATGTTTAGAAATTAAACCACATTTGTAGGAAAGCAATCACAGTTGTAAAGCTATTAGAAAACGTGTTCTAACCACCATGAACTCTTTAGAACTCCTACTTTCCCTGTTTTAGTATACATTAGATATTCTCTATACTTGACATTGATAATGTTGAATTTTGCCTGAAGGTTAAGACGTCTCTTCACCCTTTTGTGTTTTGGGAAGGGGCTTACTGCAGGGACCCACTTTTTCCCCATGTTACTTAGGTAAGATTCACAGGTAAATCCCCACTCCTTTCTGTTTACCTATGACAAGGTCAGAAACAGATCCTCCAAATTCCCTTTCTCTGCCTCATAAGCAGTGGGCTGAACTACCTGTTCTGAATTGTCAGTCGGAACAAAATGCTTGTTAGCCAAAGCTTGTTTAAGCTTCTCTTTCCTTTTTCCAGCCCTGTGAACTTTGACTCACCCTCAGCCTGAGCCAGGATGTAGGCCTTCCTTTAGGACCCCTCCCAGAAAATATGCTGACCTTATGGTCAAACATTCTGTGATCTGCTGTCCTGTACCTCACCCTGTCATCTCACTTCCTCACACCCCATGCTTTCTGTCTACCCTTCAATGATGATGTTAATTTTGATCACCCAGTTAATGCATTGTCTGATTTTTCCACTGTATAGTCAACTATTTTTTTCCCCTCACAACCGATAAGCAGTCTGTGGGGAGATACTTTGAGACCATGCAGATATCCCACTCCTCATCGGTGTTTCCTCCTAGATTTAGAATCCATTGGTAGTTCTTACCTGAACCATTCTGTACTTTGGTGGTTGGAAATTGGTAATTTTTTTCCCTGCTTTAGCACTTCCACCATATTTAACAGTTGGGACCAGGCATTCTCTCATATTCTCTGTATGAATTTATGAATTCTTATTTTTTCAGTGGTCTGTGAGCAGTCATTATTATCTCAATTATTTTTGTGCCCCGCTTGTCTCAGATTTTGCCATGGGGATTTCCTTTAAGCTTGTTCCTGTCTCCTTCTCCTTTCTCCTTATGAAATGCCTCCAGCTTTTTTCCCCTAGGCAATTCTTTACTTTCTGGCCAAGCAATAAGATCTTACTGTGTATTTATTCTGCCTCAGTCCTGGAATCAGCCATTTGTCCTAGGAGCCTAGTTCTAGGCATTTTCAGGAGGTCATAATATGAATATCTGTATTTTTAGATACATTCTTGCTTGAAGGAGGAGATAGCTACCCTGATCTTCTGAAGTTTCTTTTAATGTTAAATACCTCTTTTTAGAGAGCAATAGGATTTGGTGTATTTCTAAAGGATTAAGAATAAGAGTGCTTAAAATCTGTTGTATGTTGAGTGAGTTCATGCTCTATGGATCAGAAGTCTAGGATACACATTTCCAAATGAGGAGCTCTTGGTCCTGTACTAAAATGAGGGCTTGGCTGTGATTCTCTTTGTAGAGATTGGAAACTGGAGGAGAGAAGAATATAACTTCTCCTGGCACTTATGCCTTTGTAATACAGTTGACAAGTGAACAACATGGCTATGAATTGCACAGGTCCACTTATGGGCTGATTTTTTTTTTGAGATGGAGTTTCTGTCTTGTTGCCCAGGCGAGAGTGTAATGGTGCGATCTCGGCTCACCGCAATCTCCACCTCCCAGGTTCAAGTGATTCTCCTGCCTCACCTCCCAAGTAGCTGGGATTACAGGTATGTGCCACCATGCCCGGCCAGTTTTGTATTTTTAGTAAAGATGGGGTTCCTCCATGTTGGTCAGGCTGTTCTCAAACTCCTGACCTCAGGTGATATGCCCACCTTATTACAGGTATGAGCCAGTGTGCCTGGCTGGGCTGATTTTTTTTGTTTGCTTTGTTTTTGAGACAGAGTCTTGCTCTGTCACCAGGCTGGAGTGCAGTGGCACGATGTTGGCTCACTACAACCTCTGCCTCCCAGGTTTAAGTGATTATCCTGCCTCAGCCCTACTGAGTATCTGGGACTACAGGTGTGTGCCACCATGCCCAGCTAATTTTTGTATTTTTAATAGAGTCAGGGTTTCACCATGTTGGCCAGGATGGTCTGGATCTCTTGACTTTGTGATCCCCCCACCTCGGCCTTCCAATGTGCTGGGATTATAGGCGTGAGCCACCATGCTTGGCTTGGGCTGATTTTTATGAGTAAACATATTGCAGCATTTTTTTTTTTAAAGAAAGAAAAAGAAAAAGAGCGAAAGAAAGAAAAAAAAATAATGAAAGAAAGAAAGAGGAAGAGAAAGAGGGAGAGAGAACAGGATTCTTGTTCTATTGCCCAGACTAGAATGCAGTCTAAAAATGGGTATTAAAAACCTCTTTTATGCCAATAATTAACAATGGAGACAGGAAGGAATAAGGGATGAAAATAACAAACAAGCAGCCAACCAGTATTTTATTTAAATCTGTGAAATGCTATGCAATTGCTGAGGAGTGATTTACTTCCAATTATGTGGTCACTTTTAAAATAGGTGTAATGTGATACTGAGAAAAATGTATGTTTTATGGATTTGGGGTGGAGAGTTCTGTAAATATTTGTTAAGTTTACTTGTTCCAGGTCTGAGTTCAAGTCCTGGATATCCTTGTTAATTTTCTATCTTGTTGATCTGTCTAATATTGACAGTGTAATGTTACAGTCTCCCACTATTATTGTGTGGGAGTCTAAGTCTCTTTGTAAGTCATTAAGAACTTGCTTTATGTATCTGGGTGCTCCTGTATTGGGTGCGTATATATTTGGGATCGTTAGCTCTTCTTGTTGCATTGATCCTTTCACCACCATGTAATGTCCCTCTTTGTTTCTTATGGTCTTTGTTGCCTTAAAGTCTGTTTTATCAGAGACGAAAATTGCAGCTTGTTTTTTTTTTTTTTTCTCTCCATTTGGTTGGTAAGTCTTCCTCCATCCCTCTGTTTGGAGTCTTTGTGTATCCTTGCATGTGAGATGGGTCTCGATACAGCATACCGATGGGTTTTAGCTTTTTATCCAATTTGCCTGTCTGTGTCTTTTGATTGGGGCATTTAGTCCATTTAATTTTAGGATTAATATTGATATATGTGAGTTTGATACTGCCATTTAATGCTAGCTGGCTGTTTTGCCCATTACTTGATGTAGATTCTTCATTATGGTGATGCTCTTTACCTTTTAGTATGTTTTTGGAATGGCTGACTGATACTGGTTGTTCCTTTCTGTGTGTAGTGCTTCTTTCAGAAGCTCTTGTAAATCAGGCCTGGTGGTGATGAAATCTCTGAGTACTTGCTTGTTCGCAAAAAATTTTATTTTTCCTTTACTTATGAAGCTTAGTTTGGCTGGGTATGAAATTCTGGGTTGAAAGTTCTTTTCTTTTAAGGATGTTGAATGTTGGCCCCCACTCTCTTCTGGCATGTAGGGTTTCTGCTGAGAGATCTGCTGTGAGTCTGATGGGCTTCCTTTTGTGGGTAACCCGACCTTTCTCTCTGGATGCCCTTAGCATTTTCTTCTTCTTTTCAACCCTGGTGAATCTGACGATTATGTGCCTTGGGGTTGCTCTTCTTGAGGAATATCTTTGTGGCGTTCTCTGTATTTCCTGGACTTGAATATTGACCTGCCTTGCAAGGTTAGGAAAGTTTTCCTGGATGATATCCTGAAGAGTATTTTCCAGCTTGGATTCATTCTCTTCGTCACATTCAGGTACACCTATCAAATGTAGATTAGGTCTTTTCACATAGTCCCATATTTCTTGGAGACTTTGTTCATTCCTTTTTACCCTTTTTTCTGTCATCTTGCCTTCTCATTTTATTTCATTGAGTTGATCTTCGACCTCTGATATCCTTTCTTCTGCTTGATCAATTCAGCTGTTGAAACCTGTGCATACTTCTTGAAGTTCTCGTGTTGTGTTTTTCAGCTCCATCAATTCACTTATATTCCTCTCTAAGTTGTTCATTCTTATTAGCATTTTGTCAAATCTTTTTTTCAAGTTCTTAGTTTCTTTGCATTGGGTTAGAACATGTTCTTTTAGCTCACAGAAGTTTCTTATTATCCACCTTCTGAAGGCTGATTCTGCGAGATCATCACACTCCTTCTCCGTCAGGCCTTGTTCCCCTGCTAATGAGGAGCTGCAATCCCCTGTAGGAGGAGAGGCATTCTGATTTCGGGTGTTCTCTGCCTTTTTGCACTGATTTCTTCCCATTTTTGTGGATTTATCCACCTGTCATCTTTGTAATTGCCGACTTTCAGATTGGGTCTTTGAGTGGACATCCGGCTTGTTGGTGATGAAGTTTTTTCTGTTTCTTAGTTTTCCTTCGGGGGGTGCCCCTTTCCCACAGAGCTGGGCCTTCCCGGATTCAGCTGTGCTTGCTGTGAAACTCTTAGTCCTCAGCGCTTCCAATTGCTGTTTTTTTTTTGTGGGGATGGGACCAGCCGAGCCCGACTCAAAGGGCACCCAGTCCCGTATACTCCGCACTGCGAAGCACTGCTCTGGGGCGCCGGCAAAACAGCCGCTCCAGCCAAAAGAGTTGCACTGGCGACCTGTGGGGCTCCTCCGCCAGGAATCTCCCAGTCTGTGGGCAACAAGAGTTCATCTGAAATTGCGGTGTCCACTCGCTCTCTGTGCTTTCACTGGGAGCTACAATCCTGAGCTGCTGCTAATTGGCCATCTTGGATCTCTCTATTGGAACATTTTTTTGGAGATTTGCGACAGTTTGAAAAAACTTGCAGACAAACCTTGTAGCCTAGAAATGTTGAAGAAGTTAAGAAAAAGTTAGATGTGTCATGTATGTATAAAATATATATGGATACTAGTCTGTTTTATTGTTTATTACTGTAAAGTATATTCAGATCCATTATAAAACATTCAAGCATATCAAAACTTAATGCACACATTTACAGATCGCACATCAACATTGGAGTTGAGAGAAATGTAAATATATGGAAAGATTTAGTATTAAGCCATAATGCGTAAAATTACCTGTAGTACATAGTACTACTGTCATGATTTTGTAGATATCTCTTTTTGCTATGGTGGTGAGCTCGTGTTGTATCTACTTGATTATCTGCTTAAAATGCCCTGTGACACTAATCATCTCTGAGTGAGCAATGTATCTTTATTTTAAATGGCCTATTATAGTTAAAAGTGATCTCTCGTGGTTCGCTCTTATTTTTCATTGATTTAGTACAGTACCATAAACCTGGAATAACACTGAGGGAGCCATACAAAGAGCCACTAGTGATGCTGGAAATTTTCCCAAAAAGAGAAAAGTCATAACATTATATGAAAATGTTGAATTGCTTGGTATGTACTGCAGATTGAGGTCTACAGCTGTAGTTGCCCATCATTTCAAGATAAATTCATCTGGTATAAAAGATGATTATTAAATAAGGGAAGGAAATTTATGAAGCTGTTTTTGCATCTATGCCAATAGGCATGAAAACATTGTACTTTTTGCAAAATACTTTTTTAATCTCGTATTGAAAATGCACCTTTTATGTGGGTGCAGGATTGCTATAAGGAAGGCATACCTATAGACTCGAATATGATTTGAGAAAAAGCAAAGTCATTATGACAAAGCAAATGAAAAAGAATATTCTCTTAAGCTGGAGAATTTAATGCCAGCAAAGGATGGTTTAATAATTTTAAGGTGAGGTTTGGCTTAAAAAATGTTAAGATAGCAGGAGAAGCAGTTTCTGTTCTCCTGTTTCTGACCAAGAGGCAGCCAGTGAGTTCCCAGATGCTAATATGTTTTGATCTGTGTCCCCACCCAAATCTCATGTCTAATTATAATCCCCAGTGTTGGAGGTGGGGCCTTCTTGGATCATGGGGGCAATTTCTCATAGTTTAACACCATCCCCCTCAGAGCTGTTGTCACGATAGTGAGTTCTCATGAGATCTGGTCGTTTAAAAGTGTGTGACACCTTCCCCAGCTCTCTCTCTTCCTCCTGCTCCAGCCGTGTAAGATATGCCTGCTTCCCTTTCACCTTCTGCCATGATTGTGAGCTTCCTCAGACCTCCTCAGAAGCAGAGGCCACTCTGCTTCCTGTACAGCCTGTGGAACCATGAGCCAATTAAACCTCTTTAATTCATGAATTACCCAGTCTGAGGTATTTCTTTATAGCAATCTGAGAATGAAGTAATACAGATACCATTAAGAAAATCATTGAGGAGAAAGGATATCTGCCTAAAGAGGTCTTTAATACATGCAAAAGTGTCCTATTCTGGGAAAAAAATGCCATAAAGGACATTTATTAGTAAGGAAGAAAAGTGAGCACCAGGATTTAAGGCAGGAAGGGACAGACTCACTATTGTTTTATGCAAATACAGTCAGATTTCTGGTGAGGACTGCCCTTATCTATAAAGCTGCTAACCCCTGAGCCTTGATGGGAAAAGGTAAACACCAGCTGCCAGTCTTTTGGCTATGTAGCAAAAGGGCCCGGACAACAGGAACCCTTTTTCTGGACTGGTTCCTTTGATGTTTCATTCCTGAAGTCAGGAAGTACCTTGCCAGTAAGGGACTGACTTTTAAAGTTCTTTTGGTACTGGACAGTGCCCTGGTTAACCCACGTAGAACTTGCATGAGTTCAACACTGAAGGCAGTGAAATGATCTACTTGCCCCAAACACAGCATCTCTGATTCAGCCTCTAGATCCGGGGTCATAATGACCTCTAAGGCTCTTTACATGCAGTACTCTATAGAAAGGATTGGAAGAGAATGCTATGGAAGAGAACGCTAATAGAATATCATGAAAGTCTGGAAGAATTACACCACTGAAGATGCCATCATTTTTTTTTGAAAAAGCTGTGAAAGCTATCAATCCTAAAACAATAAATTTCTGCTGGAGAGAACTGTCTAGATGTTGTGTCTGACTTCACAGGATTTACAACAGAGCTAATCTAGGAAATCATGAAAGAAATTTTGGATATGGCAAAAAAGGTGGGGAGTGAAGGGTTTTAAGATATGGGTCTTGAAGAAATTCAAGAGCTAATAGATAGACACCTTGATGGAGATGGATGCTTCCAAATGAGTGCCAGACAATGAGGAAGGCACAGAAAAAGCAGTGACAGAAAACAAATTGACATTAGACTGTCTGGCAGCGTTCTGATTATTCAAGACTGCTTTTGACTTCTGTGCACCCTTCTATGATACGGACACTGAAACTAAAGCAGATGGCAGAAGAAGGATTTGTACTATATAGAGAGATTTTTAGATATGTTAAGAAACAAGAACGTTAGATGGAACTTACAGTATGTTTCCCTAAAGTTAGGACGAGCATGCCTGCCTCTCCTGCCTCTCCTTCCACCTCTTCTATCTCTGTCACCTCTGAGACAAGCAAGACCAGCACTTCCTCTTCCTCCTCCTCTTCAGCCTATTTAATGTGAAGACGAGGATAAAGACCTTTATGATGATCCAGTTCCACTTAATGAATAGTAATACAGTTTTTCTTCCTTACGATTTTCTTTTTTTCTAGCTTTATTGTAAGAATATAGCATATAGTATATGTAACATATAAAATATGTGTTAATCGTTTATGTTATTAGTAAGGCTTCCAGTCACCAGTAGGCTATTAGTAGTTAAGGTGTCGGGGAGTCTGAAGTTATATACAGATTTTTGACCGTGCAAGGGGTCAGCATCTGTAACTCCTCTGTTGTTCACAGGTCATCTGTAAGTCACTGTTGTAGAGTGACTCCGGATGGGGAGAGGAAGTAAGGTAAAACAAGTCCATCTTGTTGCAGTAAAAAGTAACATGAAGTGGATGATCATCTGATTAGACCAAAGAATAAAACATTTCAGCTTTACATCTTAAAGTGTCTTGCTGGTCTCTTAGGAAATTTGGAACTTCTTAATAGAGTTATTCTACCTTAAAAAGAAAATTTAAAATCTCAAGTCAATTATCAACATTGCATCTTTAATATTTTTGTTTCACATTGTCAGTCTTTTATTCTCTGTATGTGCTTAATCATGACTCAGGTTTTCCTCTGGATCTCTTACGCTGTGAAAGCCTTCTTGGTTTGGACCCTGCAACTTGCAGCAGAGTTCTAAATAAAAATTACACGCTGCTTGTTTCCATGGCTCCCCTCACCAATGAAATCCGGCCTGTCAGCAGCTGCACCCCTCAGGTAGAGACCTACTTGGAAGATCCACTTGGTAGCGTCATGACTCCCATCAGTTTTGTTTTCTTCTCAATCTGCAGATACCAACTATTAAAAATCACTGAACCATAGAAAGCAGTTTTATATTTTATGCCTTTGTAAGATGATATGCTCAATTTGTGGAGTGTAATTGCTATATATGTGTCACCTACTGACTTGTGGCACATTAGATTAAAATTTATTCATGTACAGAATATTCTAAAGAGAATGTTTTAGGATGCTCCAAAAAGGAAGCTGGCATCATTTTGAAGGATAAGATAAATTTAATTAGGAAAAATTAAATGTCTTAGAAGGTGGGGCCGTGATTCTAAATAACCTGAAAAGAAAAGATGGTGCTTGAAAGCTGGAACTCTGGTTAACTGTATAATTTATATGTGAAAATTCCTCCTGGCCTTTTACTTAAAAAATACATATCAGTTTCATTCATTTGTATACTTAGCAAGGACGTTGTGGGCTGTGCCATTTTCAGAGTGGGGATTATGTTGATGTTTTTCAGAGTGGGGATTATGTTGATGTTCTTCAGTGCTACATCCTACCTAGTTTCCTAGGTAATGCAGGGTTTAATAGTATAGCAGAATTGAAGGGATTTTTATACACAGTTAATTTGCCTGTGTTCTAGCTGCCTCAGTGAGGATCCTGTCTTCACACCAATTTTGTCCTTAGTATTCAACAAGAGATTTGCATTTAACCTTTTAAAAATAATTCTTTGTGCACACCCCCCACCCACTCCCGCCAGCTTCCTCCTATTCTTTAACACAACCTCTGGTCGTGGTAGGAATCCATGAACTGCCTAATGAATGGTAAAATGGATGGAAGGGTAGATAATTCCTTCTGTGAAAATTGTATGTGATTAATGATAAGAATAGCTAACACTTTACTATAGAGCTTATATTCCAGGTACTGTTTTAAGCTTTTTGAACAACCTTACTACAACATCCTTTTGAGGTAGATTCTTTATTGCTGTTTTATAGATTGAGCAAAATGAGGCACAGAGAGCTTAAGTAACCTTAAGGTGATATGGCTGGATGGATAAAACCAAGATTCCAAACATAATTTCTTAATTCCAGTATAAAATTGAAACTATTTTCATGAGGATAATGCAGTTAACATTTAACAGTTAACACTTAATGTGAAAGGTCACTTTATTATATACTTGGTCACTTATATAACACTTTATTATAACTTTGTTTTAACTGTTTTATGATTGTAGCATATTGGACCAGCTATCCCAGAAGTCAGCTCTGTCTGGTTTAAACTGTATATTTATCTTATCACTGGGCAAGGACCACCATCCCTTTTATTGTCCAAAGGTACAAGACTTCGAAAACTGCCAAATATATTTCAGGTATGTGTGTGAGGTTTGGATTTGTGTGTGTGTATGCAGTATACTAGATAACTTCTTAATATTTTCCTTATTTCTGAATGCCATTTTATCTGTTAATTTCTTTTCGATAGAGTTATGATCGATTACTAATAACATCTTGGGGTCATGATCCTGGAGTAGTTCCTACATCAAATGTGCTCACGATGTTGAATGATGCTTTAACACATTCTGCAGTTTTAATTCAGGTACATTTATCTTATTTGAAAGAATCAATTTTGACTTTTTATTATAAAGATGATAATTTTTCTAGCTTTCTGTATTGATTTGCAATAAAATGTCAGTCATTTGAAGTTTATAAAGTTGAAACGTAAAAAATCAGAGATGTGGATTTCAGTGCTGGCCCTTTGGCATTGTGGGAGTGGTAGAAGTGATCATTGAAGTTAGACCCAGGTTTACATTGCAGCCTCACCTTCTGTTAGCTGTGTGACCATAATTTTTTTTTTTTAAATAATAGCTTTACAGTAGTTTCCTCATCGTGGGGGATAAGTTCCAAGACCCCCAGGGGATGCCTGAAACCACCAATAGTACCCAACCCTATATACAGTATGTGTTTTCCTACACATGCATACCTATGATAAAGTTTCATTTATAAATTAGACACAGTAAGAGATTAACAATTGCTAATAAGAAAATAGTATACTGTAATATAAGTGATATGATTGTTATATACTATACTCACCTATTTTATATATTGTACTCACCTATTTTCAGACCTTGGTTGACCACAGATAGTAACTAGAACCATGGAAAGTGAAATCTCAGATAAAGGGGGACTACTGTATATAATTCACATACTGTACAATTATAATGTGAGTATATAATTCACATACTGTACAATTATGTGAGTATATAATTCACATACTGTACAATTCACCAATTTAAATTGTACAGTTTAAGTGGGTTTTAGTGTATTCACAGATATGTACAGTCATTACCACATTCAATTTTAGAACATTTTCATTACCTTAAAAAGAAACCCTGTATCCTTTAGTGATCACTCTTCTATTTTCTCCCCACTACTCCCCTTCTTTCCTTTAGACTTAAACAACACTAATCTATTTGCTGTCCCTATAAATTTGTTTATTCTGGAAATTTATATGCATGGAATCATATATAATATGTGGTCTTTTGTGACTAGCTTCCTTCATTTAACATAATATTTTCAAGGTTCATCATGTTGTCGTATATATCAGTACTCCATTCTTTCTTATGGCCAAATAATGCTCCATTGTATGGATATGCCACATTTTGTTTATTCCTCCATCAGTTGATGGACATGTGGGTTGTTTTCACCTTTTAGCCACATGAAGAATGCTGTCATAAACATTTGTATACAAGTTTTTCTGTGGTCATATGTTTTTATTTCTCTTGGATAAATATATAGGGATGGAATTACTGGGTCATATGGTAATTCTATGTTTAAGCATTTAAGGAACTGCCAGACTGTCTTGCAAGTGGCTGCATCAGTTTACATTTCCACGGGCACTTGGTATTATCTGGCTTTTTGATGATAACCACTGTAAGGGGTGTGGAATGAAATCTCATTATAGTTTTGATGTACATTTTCCCTATGGCTAATAATGTTGAGTTTCTTTGCGTGTGCTTGTTGAGCTGTATGACATTTTCATGATAAACCTTATACTTTATTTCCCACCTATAAAATGGAGATGGCAATATCTGTTGTATAATAACAAATACTTGTAATAGTAGCAGCTAATGGTAAGGTAGGCAGTTTATGCTCTTAGAATTGATAGAATGAAATGAAAATGTACATGTGAAATGTGTAGCACACTTTCTGGTATATAGTAGGTTCTCAGTAAAGATTTTCTCACTTCATCTAATAATTGAATGTGCATATTTTGTGCTAATTAACGTGGATATGCAAATAAGACAGGACCCCCCATCTTCAAGGAATTTAAGGATGGTGGGAAAAGTTGCATAAGCACCCAGTTTCACTTTATTGACTTAAAAAGAAGTATCCTGTCCAGCCTTGGGGCAAGGAGAAGGGTTTAGGTAGGGGACGTTCCTTAGAGAAAGTGAGACCCAGGCTGAATACGAAAGGATGATTTAAAAGAAGCCAGGTAGTAGGGTCAGCATGATTAAAACTCTGGGTGGAGGATTTTATTTTTATTTTTACTTTTTATTGCTGTTTTTCTAGTGCCCAGCAGTGCTCAGGTCATAGTAGCTGTCCAATTAGTGTTTGTGGAATAAATAAGAATATGAAATGGCATAACATGCCAGGGCTGATAAGCTGTTTGGCGTTTTTGAGGGGTGAGTTGGAGCGTGAGTGGGTCATGGTCAGAGATGAGTCTGGAGAAGTAGGCGGTGCGTCTTGAGTGTCCTGCTGTCCTTGAGTGTCCTGCTGTGGAGCTGAGGCATAGACCTGTAGATTGATGGTAGCAATTACAGAGGGCTAACAGGGATTAACATGGTCAGATGTGTTTTAGGAATCAACCTGGGATGATACTGAGAATGGAAGTGGGGAGATACCTGAAGGAAAAAAGACCAGTTAGGACTGTGTGTAGTAGTTTAGGTAAGAGATAAAGATAGCCTGGATTAAGGACATGGTAATAAGAACTAAAAGGAAAAATGAATTTAAGAACTACTACAAATACACAATTAATAGAATTGATCAGATATCTGAAAAAGAGACAGCAAGAGGGCAGGAAGATTCTGATTTGACTTATGAAGGTAGAAGGGTGGTGATAACCACTACTGTAGAGAACACAAGAGGAAGTGACGTCACAGGAGGTGGAGATACCACTACTCAGAACACAGGAGGAAGAGCCCATTTATAGGGCAGATGATGCCTTATTTTTATATGGTGCCTGTGGTAAATGGAAATATTCTGAAATTCAAATGAGAGGTTAGATGAGTGATTAAATGTCAGCATCAGCTGGTAGATGGTAGTTGAAACCATGAGAGGATGAAATTAGCCAGGGAGAATATGTAGTATGGGGTAGTTGTGGGAGATAGCATCATAGAAGGGCTAGACATGGACTTAAGTCAGGCTGCCTAAGCTCAAATCTTGGGTCCACCACTTACTAGTAATCTTGGGCAAATTGAATACCTTTTTGAACTTTAGTCTTTACCTATAAACTGGAGATAATTAAAGTTCCTATCTTTTTAAGGTTGTTGAAAAGAATGACTGAGCACTCTGTTTAGCACATAGGAAGATCTCAGAAAATGTTATCGTGTTGGTAGTGGCAGTAGAAGTAGAGTGAAGGAACCAATGCGTAATTCCGTAAGCTTCAGTTTTCCTTACCTTTAAAATGAAGGATGGCTGGATGCAGTGGCTCATGCCTATAATTTTAGCACTTTGGAAGGCTGAGGTGGATTGCTTGAGCATGGAAGTTGGAGACCAACTTGGATAACAGTGAAACCCTGTCTTAATTTATAGTAACAAACCTTTTTTGAATAAAGTAAAATGAAAGGGGTGGTTGCCAAGGTCTTTTCTGTAGGTGGTACTCAGTAGGTCAAGCTAAGTTAGGTTTTTTCGGTGGGGGGCAGTGGGTACTGCAAAATATGGCTAGAAAAACAACCATATCAGCAGACAGTACCTGTTTTTATTTTTTATTTTATTTTTTTCAGACAGGG
This sequence comes from Plecturocebus donacophilus, assembly GCA_004027715.1. Classification (NCBI taxonomy): domain Eukaryota; kingdom Metazoa; phylum Chordata; class Mammalia; order Primates; family Pitheciidae; genus Plecturocebus; species Plecturocebus donacophilus. Next base: position 157,644 of record PVKP010000124.1, read on the forward strand.
TCTCACTCTGTTACCCAAGCTGAAGTGCAGTGGCATGACCACAGCTCACTACAGCCTTAACTTCCCTGGGCTCAAGAGATCCTCTCTTCTTAGCCTCTGGAGTAGCTGGGACTACAGGCTCACACCACCATGCTTGGCGAATTTTTTGTAGCGACAGGGTTTCGTCATGTTGCCCAGGCTGGTCTGGAACTCCTGGGCTTAAGTGATCCACCTGTGTTGGCCTCTAAAAGTGCTGGGATGACAGGTGTGAGCCACCACACCAGGCCAACAGTACTGTTTTTGAAGTGTTGTTAAAGAGTTTTGCTTTTGCTAAAGAAGAATGCCTTTTTAATTAAATTTGGTGGGAAAAAAAAATTTACCTTATTAGAATTTTAAACATTTTACAAATGAAGATTTTGGTTAAAACCATAATTTATGGCAGCCATCTGGTTTAGGGAAAAAAGAACTGTCAGAAATATATTTAAATTGTTACATGAAGCAATGAAAAGAGTATGCTTTCTCTTGGATATATCAGGGTTTCTTGAATTCGAATAATGTATAGGTCTCTCTTAAAGGGAAAAACAGATCCTCAGTATTAACTTAAATTTCTATTATAATGGTTCTAAATGCATGTAGACAAAGTTAAATTCTTCATGCTTATTATTACACAACTACAAATTCAAATCAAATTTTGGAATTAAATATAAGCAAAGCTTTAAAACAAAACTCAAATGAACACTATTAATTGAATGTGATAGATGAAACTGAATTATCTTTTATAACATGAAAGTGAGGTGGGTAGACTCAGATTTTTTAAATTTAATCTTTGAATTAATAGTACATTCACATGATTCAAAAATAAAATGTTATTAAAAGGTGGGCACAGTGGCTCACGCCTGTAATCTCAGTACTTTGGGAGGCTGAGGCAGATGGATCACCTGAAGTCAGGAGTTCGAGACCAGCCTGGCCAACGTGGTGAAACCCTGTCTCTACTAAAAAATACAAAAAAAAGTTAGCCAGGTGTGGTGGCGGGTGCATGTAATCTCAGCTACTTGGGAGGCTGACGCAGGAGAATTGCTTGAACCCCAGAGTTGGAGGTTGCAGTGAGCCAAAATCACACCATTGCACTCCAGCCTGAGTGACAGAGTGAGACTCTGCCTTGAAAAAAAGTACATAGAGAAAAGTATCAGTCCCTTGCTAACCCTGTCTATCATGTTTCCACTCCCCATCTTTCTTCCAAATCAGATTTCATCTGTTCGTTTCTGCTATATCCCTCCAGAGTGTCTTTATGCATATGCAAGTACTTGCACACAGATGTGCCCCCTACTTTTTCCATTTAGCAATTGGAGATCTTTCCATTGCAGGTCATAGTTTTCTTTCATTTATGCCCCTCCATTGAGGATAGTCTCTTAATTTACTTAACCAGTCACCTATTGGTAGACATTTTGGTTTTTCCAATTATATGTAATTATAATATTGTAGCAAGTAATTTTTAATATATTTCATTTCAGGGCAGGTTTTTGAGTTTCGCATTCTTAGTCCATGGTGTGCTATGTAAATATGGGGATTCTTCCTCCACCTTTCCCTCTCAGAACTGTAGTTAACGTTTGTGCGAATAAACTTGGCCTCATTCTTCACTTGGCTAACACCTGATTTACCTGTCAAATTAGCCTCTTTTTCTGCATTGGCCTATACATTCAGTTTGAGAAACATTGCCTTATAGGTTATTATGCACATAAGATGTCACTGCTTGCTGTAGAAAAATAGAAAATTGTTGAAAGCAATTTGATGAGGTATTAATATGGAATATACCATTATGTGACAATATCAATGATTGGGAATGAGGTTTCTTGTATACCTTTTCACTTTTGTTCCTTTATTTTTAGGGGCATGGTCTTCATGGTGTAGGAGAAACTGTCCATGTACCGTTTCCATTTGATGAAACAGAATTACAAGGAGGTACCTTTTGAATTGTTTCTATTGACTTTTTTTTTCTTTTTAATTATTACTCATGTCAACAGTTTGGTGGAAAACATGGCAGGAAATGAATTCTTAAAATTTTTAAGTTCTAGGTTCATATTATGCTATTAAAGAGTATTGGCAAAAGGTAGCTTTTTGTCATGTGCTTTGCCATCCACAAAGATCTGATAGAGTAAGACCCATTTAGGATTTTTGAAAAACTATTAGTCTGTCTTGGGAATGAAGAGAATAAGTAGATATCTGCCTAGATGGAAGACTTTTCTCTATTTCTCCTTTTTTATAATTCACACAACTGTCTAATATGTTATAAAGCCTAAGGAAAAAAATAACCGTTTATCTGGAGATGCAAGACAGTGACAATAGGATCTTAAAATTTATAAAATCTCAAGAACTGCTTAGTAGATTCTTTGCCTTGGGGGATTATTGTGTAAATTATAAAAATAGATATCTTTATATTTAAATATAGAGCATTTTTCTCTTTTATGAGTTCACATATTTATGAGAACTTGAGTTAAGAAATAAATAATTTAGGCATGTGATTTCAAGTGCATTGTTAGCTTTAATTTCAACAAGAATAACAACTTTACATATTTCTTTATTGGAATCAATCATGATTTATTAAAGTATAAAAGTAGTTCTAAGAGTTGTTAAAGAAAAGTATGTTTAAGTTGTTGGCATTGTGTTGTTTTGAAATTGTTCACTAATGTGATGTCAATTCTCTTCTTAGAGTTCACTCGTGTCAATATGGGTGTTCATAAAGCATTGCAGATACTAAGGAACAAAGTGGACTTACAGCATTTCTGTGGATATGTCACTATGTTGAATGCTTCTAGCCAGCTTGCAAATAGAAAACTTAGTGATGCTTCTGATGAGAGAGGTTAGCCAATAGTTGGATTCTTTAAATTAAGATAATTGGTTTTGAGTTTAACACAGTGTTAATACAAGAAAAGCAGCAGACCTTTGTGGGGATGCTGAATTGTTGAATTCTCAATATTCTTTCACTGAAGCACGAGGAAATATTTTGGAACATCATTTAGACAAATATCAGCTGTTCAAATGCAGAAAATAGGATTGGGGTTACAGAATGCTTTTGGTGCTTTACTATCATATCTGTGTTTATAAGGCTTTTTTCATTAAGTTAGCTTTATAGAGTGATGGTTTCAAAACTCAAGTCTCTGTACAAATGGTACCAAAATTGACTTAATAGTTTTTCCCTTTCAACTTCTTCTGTCAAAAGGCACCATTTCTGTCAAAAGGCACCATCTTAATTATCTAGGTCTAAAATCTTATCTTTGTCTCATTCTTTCTCGTTTCCATTATGTTCAATTAGTTTCCAAGTTCTGTGAATTAGGCTTTAGATATGTCTGTCATATCCATTTCTTTCCCTTTCTCTTTATTTTAAATTCTCTGTGACTGCTCTTCTGGTCTGAGTTTTCTCACCTTTAAACCTTAAACATGTGCTGTTGCAGCCATTCCCTGATGCCTTTCTGGCCTCTTCTTTCTCTCTCCAATCTGTCTTACATATTGGCAACAGCTAATTTTCCTTAGATACTACCTTTTTTTAAAATCTGAAAATTCATTTTCAAATCACCTTCTCATGCTTACTTACTATTTCTGTTCTGGCATAATATTGGCATATATGTGGTTTGGGTTGCTGTGGTACAGTTCTTGTCCACGGATTCGGGAGACCTTTCATTGTTTGCCATTGAGTAATAGTATTCCATTAGCCTCTTAGTTTAAAATTCTGAGAAAATGTAATTAATTTCATCCGATTGGCTCCCATTGAGATAGGTACTTAGTCCTATTTCATGTGTCTTTGGCCAAATAGTTGACTGCCAAATATTGCAGGGGCATTTTCTAGAGAAGAGGGCTATGACTTAGGCAGTCATTTCAAAGCATGTCTACTATAGCTGTCCTTTTTTATGTCATTCATTCCATAAACCTTTATGGAATACCTGCTTAAGTGCTGGAGCTATTTAAATTAATAAGACCAGGCCAAACATGGTGGCTCACGCTTGCAATCCCAGTCCTCTGGGAGGCCAAGGCAGGAGGATTGCTTGAGGCTAGGAGTTTGAAACCAGCCTGGACAACATAGCAAGACCCTGTCTCTACAAAAAAAAAAAAAAAAAAAAAGAAATAAGAAAGACAATATTGTTCCAAGGATTAAAGCCCTAGAGAGGAGACAAGTGAATCAGTGTAAAGTGTGGTGTTATTGAGTATGATGGAGTCTGCATAAAGTGATAACATAGCACAGAGAAGGCCTCTTACAAAAGGTGAAGTTTGATTTTTGAAAATTGAAGAGTTAGGTAGACAAAGATAATGTGTTTTTGGAGGGTGGCAGCCTTTCAGGCAGAGGGAATTAGGAAACAGTAGCTCATTATGGCCAAAAGAAAGGATTTGTTGGACAGTAGTAGAAGATGAGAGTAGAGGAGTAGATAAGATCTGAGGGAGCTTGGAAGAACTTTCAGCACAGAAAAGAACTTTCAAGAGTAATAACATAACAGACTATATATTTCCACAGGGGTGCAAATGGCTTCGGAATGACCTGTGTGAAAGTCTAAACTTGTGTCCTTCTTTTTGAATTTTGATTTCTTTAGGCTAAGATTCCTCAGCCTCAGCACTGTGTGCAGTTTGAGTTGGATAATGTTTTTTTTGTGGAGGATTGCCCTGTGCATGGTCGGTTGTTTACCATTCATAGATATGAATAGCATCTCTGTCTTCATTCATGTCTGTTGGGGATCAAAATTGCTCCCCTGTTTAGAACCACTTCTTAAGCCAAGGCTTATGCATTTTCTTTCCATCGTCATTACTATTGTCTGAAGTCCTTTCCATGTTAGGATTGATTTATTGGCAGCTTCTGCTAACTGCTGGAATCCTAATATTGTGTATGTCCTTTAATTATAAGGAGAACCTGATTTGGCTTCTGGCTCAGATGTAAATGGGAGTACAGAGTCATTTGAAATGGTCATCGAGGAAGCAACTATTATAGATTCAGCAACAAAGCAAACCTCTGGTATGGTGTTAAAACTTTTTGCCATTTTGTTAGACTAATTTTTGAGGTTTAAGTTTTATGTTAAGTCATTTGCATGCCATTTGTTTGTTCTTATTATTTATAATAGACTTTTAAATAAGACTTTTCTAGGAAGCATTTTTACATACTTAGAATAATAATTCAAGTATTGTAAAATTATAACTTGAAAATAACAGCTTATTAATAACCTTATTCGTGTGGTAAATGTTTTGATTCATTCTCTCATCTTACAGATGTCTTGCATTACTGTTTTTCTGGGCAAATGACTACTTTGAACATTGGATAAAAGCTGTGTACCTTCTCAGACACATGTTTATACCCAAAAAATGTCTATCTTGTTTAGAGCTTAACTGTCCCCTTCAATTTCTTCCTCCCCTGCCAAACCTATTGGTGGATATCACTGGGGCAGGAAGAATTTATGAACCTCAGGTTAAGAAACCCTTGTCAGTTATATAATATAAATAAGTAGCTATATATGATAAAAAATAAGTTTATTTGTCCTTTCTTAGGTGCCACAACAGAAGCAGATTGGGTTCCTCTTGAGCTGTGCTTTGGAATTCCACTGTTCAGTTCTGAATTAAACCGGAAAGTTTGCAGGAAAATTGCTACACATGGCCTTTGCAGAAAAGAGAGGTGAGGGTTTATATTCATTGTCATATTTTCATCTACTCGATTTTTAAGCTGCCAGTGAATAGTTACTATATCTTTCTTTTATTCCACACATGAACACAGTAATTGCTCTGTATATGTTTTTTGATTGAATAGAGATTGTTAGTTTAAGGGTTTTACTGTATTTTTCAAAATTAAGTTTCACTAGATCAGATATTAGTCACAGGCAGACATTTTGGGCACATGTTTTCATTATATTTATTTAGTAATCTAGGTGAGGTGAGGGTGTGGTAAATGGGCATGCTGATATGGAATATGAACCTAGTTTTTAAAAAATGTATGTCTACAGAAAATTTCTCTGCATTTCTCTCACTCCTAACATACACACACTTATGTTACATTCTGTTAATAGTGATTGTTTTTTGTGGTGGAATTATGGTTACTTTCCAAAATATTCTTCACTTTCTACATTTTCTAAAATGAATGTATATTTCTCCTTAGAGATGACATGTAGGTTTTATCTTATATGCCAGCTCTGATCCATTGGGAGTAGCTGCTAAGAGGCAATGGTTGTAAAGGTTCTGAGACAAACTAGGTTAGCAGGAAAGAACATAGTTGAATCTAATTGTCATAATAGGTGGCTTGGAGAGATGAAATCCACAAGTCAAGATCTTACTGACTTCCTTATTTCAGATAATGAAGTTGGACAATAATTCATTTAAATGACTTAGTATAGCTTTTATCAAAAAATGAAGATTACTTAGTTGACAATCTCTGAAAACAAAATAATATACATGAATAAAAAATGGAAATACTATAGTAGAGCTTTAAAGGTTGCCACTGTAATTTTTACTGATTTAACATATTTGAAAAATATTTAGGTGGGTTGGTGTGTGTTAAATCTGTCATCAGGTTGTCTTTTGCAATTACGTTGGCTATTTGAAGGTTGTATCATAGTTGTCATTCCTCATAGTGCCTAAATCTTCATTTGAAAAGTTTTCTTTCATTTAACATTTATGTTTACTAATAGTTGAATCTTTTTAAAATAATAACTTTGATTTTAGTTATATAATATATTTATTTCAAAATGGACTTTTAATGCATGACTACACCCTGTTACTAAAACAAGCAAAAATTTCATTGATGAAAAACATTGAAATTGTTTTTAAAATGTTTTGTGATTGATCAGGATGTATAGATGCATTTAAATTGCTAAAATTAAACTCTGTGAGAAGCTCATTCTTGCCATTATGTTTGTTTTAAACTTGTTCTTGCCTTTTTCTTCCAGCCTTCAAAACCTCTTACATTCCAGTAGAAAACTGTCTCTGCAAGTCCTTAACTTTGTTCACTCATTCCAGGTAACAAAAACCAAAAAGTCTAAATGGTACTTGTACAGAGCTTTAAGTATGCACAACACTTCTATGTTTGTTTTTGAGGCATCACCATAGCAAGATATGAAATAAACATTAATTTCATTGTATACATTCATTTATAAATGAAAACATTAAGATTCAAGAAGTTAATTGACTTGCACATTTCACTGGCCAGGTCTTCGGAGACCAAAGCTTGATTTCTGTTCTGTGCCAGTGCTTTATTCAACAGAAATGTGTTCAGTGTCTGTTATGGGCCGTGTACCATGCCAGGGGCCAGTTTTTGGTTATAGTGCACCTCCCAATAACTAAAGCGATTCTCCGCTGCCAGGATGGGCTGTCTGTTGTGACAGCAAAGGCCAGTGCTCTGGACTTTTTGTTCCCCGCTGTCCCCCATCCCCAAGGAAAGAAAGAATATTCTAGACTTGATTTATAGATAAACTTTTAGAATGGAATATTTCTGTTCAGAATATCTAATCCAACATTATGAAATCAATATTTTGAAGTTTTATTTCATTCATTCAATTGGTAATACTTGACCCTGACCTATGCCAGACTCTTTGCTGAGTGCTGTGGAAACAGTGCTGCGTAAGACGCTAATGGAACTTACAGTGTTGTGGGAGGCAATAGTCAGATAAATATTAAGATACGTAAGTTCTAACTGATTTTAATAAGTACTTTGAAGGAGCCAAACTACGATGAAATCTGCAGGTAGACCTAAGTTCAGTAGGTGCAAGATAATATATAAGCTGAAGCCAAAAAGTTGGAAAAGAATATTTCGGCAAAGCTTAGGTCTGTACGTCCTGTGTCTGGGAAATGTCCACTGAACAAAGAAACAAATGAAGGCCAGTGTGGCAGAAACCTCATGAAAGGGGTAGAAGCAAGAGGTGAGGTTGAAGAGGGCAGGGGCACAGTGCACTGGGCCTTCTGGCGTATGTTAAGAGCTAGTATATTGTGCTCAGTGCAAAGAGAAATGATTGAAGACTTTTAGACGGGAGATACGTTATTTCCGATGGACTATTTTATAAAAATAGACAAAAATGGAAATGTTATAAGGATGCAATAAATGGAGAAATTTCAAAATTCTGTCAGTCCTGTTGTTGTGGCAGTGAAGGCCTTGGCCATAGTGAATTAATAAACTAATTTGGGATATATTTTGCAGACAGGTTGATAAAACTTGATGATGAATTAAAAGTGAGGAAAGGATTAAGGCTGGGAGGAAAGGGATCATGAATGATTTTTATATTTCTTGATTAGCTGAATGTGTGGAATAGAGAAGACTGGGAGGAAGAGGTGAGGGAAAATTTGAGAGTTCAATGATGGGCATGCTGAGTATAGAATGCATGGGGAAGATCTGAAACGAAGTGTCAGATAGGTGGATGTTTGAGCCTGGAGTCCTGGGGAGAGGTCTATGTGGAATATATGCATCTGAGAAGCCTGGAGTAGATGGGTTATTCTGGTACTTTCTGGTGCTCAGTGTTTTGTAAGGATTTTTTTTTTTTTTTTTTCTGAGATGGAGTCTGAGTGTGTCATTCAGGCTGGAGTGTGCAGTGGCACAATCTTGACTCACTGCAACCTTTACCTTCTGAGTTCAAGCCATTCTCCTGCCTCAGCCTCCCCAGTAACTGATATCACTGGCATGTGCCATCACGCCCAGCTAATTTTTTGTATTTTTAGTAGAAAGGGGTTTCACCATGTTGGCCAGAGTGGTCTTGAACTCCTGACTGCCTCAGCCTCCCAAAGTGCTGGGATTACAGGCATAAGTCACTGCACCTGGCCTTTGTAAGGAATTTTTTTTTTTTTTTTGAGATTTTTCTCCTGTTATGTAATACTTTGAGGTAGGTCAAGTCTTCTAAAAATGAACTTTTGCTTTTCCCACAGTCTCATAGCCTCTTATTTCTGTTTATTTAAAAGGACTTATTACTGTTTGACTTTATTCGTCATTTTAAAATATATTAATACCTGTCATGATTGTTTTGCGCTCAACAGTGTAGATCTTTGCATCTCCTGTAGTGCTTTGCAGTCCATAAACACTTCTCAGGTGATCAAGGTCTCTGTTTCTCATTAGTTATATTAAGTGGTTTTGGTAAAGTATCAAATATCATTTTTCTTGTTTCTTGATCTTTTAGGAAGGTGCTTCAACATTGGATATTCACACGGAGCCCAGTTTTTCAAGTTTGCTTTCACAGTCATCATATGCTGACATGGGTGTTCCACTTCCTGCAAAAAATTTAATATTTAAAGATGGCGTCTTATCAGAATGGAGTGGACGGTCACCTTCCTCACTTCTTATTGCTAATCTCCATTTGCAATAATTTGGTTACACCATTTGTTGCTCACACGTTCTGCCTTTTTTCTTTCTTAACATTAGCTTTATAGTGTCAGCCACTAAAAAGCATCCTGCTGCTACAGTGCAATTCTTGCTTAACTAATATTAAAAGTTTGGGGAACATATTCATGTTTTCTGAAGTTTTGGCTCATTATTGCACATCTTATTGCAACAAAGTTCTTTTTAGCAGCCAGCACTGTATTTTTTACCTTGAGACAATCTGCATTTCTTTTATAAAACTAAGTATATAATTCATAGGCTTTATGATGACTGTTAAGTTTATAAGCAGTCACTATGAAAATTGCAATGGTAATTTTATATGTTAGTTTATTAAACATAAATCTTGTTTAATTTTATATTTTGTTACCTATACTTTGGGGGATCAAGGGAAGAGATGGAACTCTTCCTCTGAAAAGGCTTCTTGGTACTTAAAGTGGTAAAACTACAAAACAATAAACATCCAGTATTGAGAGGTGATATGATAGGGCATTATGAATTCCTATGGGTGTCTGTAAATTATGTATATCAGTTGGACATTGTAGAAGGTATGTAAATCAGCATAGTTATGTATAACTTAACCTTGATTTATAAGGTCTGAACTCAGATTATGACTATTCATTAACATCTCATGAAAAGCTTTAGAAAACTTTCTATTTTTAAACACCATTTATATGTGGACTTCTGTTGTCACTGACTTTGGGCTTTATATTTTCATAGAGTCTTTATGGAAAAAATAGAATTTATTTTCCACTCTTGTAGCTATAGCTGCTGCACATTTTCACCCTGATTTATTTTTTTGTTTCTTAGCTTTGATGTTTTCAAACCAAGGATTGTGATTTTAGGTTAGAATTACATTTTAGAAGCATTAAGGCTATGTCTTTGGATCAAAATCCTGTAGTGATAAACCTACTTTGAAGACATACACTTAAGCAATCTGGATCTTAAATTTTTGTGAATACTTTTTTAGAAAATGATAAAGAAAAATTGAATTATTTCAAAGTGTTCCCTGAGTCATTGATTCTTTTAGTATTGCAAATGTTAATTAGAATAATTGAAATCACTTTTTAGACTCTTCAAGCTACCTTCTTTGGGAAGTTTGTGCATTGTTATAGTTTAGCTCCTCTTACAGGGTAATGATTTGCTAGTTTAAAACTGTAATCAAACTAACTGGTCAGACAACATATATCTAAAACACTTAAAATGTTAGAAAGTTCGGGAATGTTATAACCTAAACCTTTTTGCTGATAACTTTTTGTTATTTATAGATATTTGTGTATTTAACATACTTACTTCTGGAAATATATGCCTTTCCTAAAACTTAACCATGCTTTCAATACCTTGGCCTATCTATAGAATTGAATATTTTGGACCATGTTATCTGTGGCACAGTCAGTGCTGTGTTTGGGGTAAATGCAGTAATGGTTAGTTTTCTACTGTGTCTTATAGAAGGTAGAAACCATATGTATGTTATGTTTGTCTATAAAAGAAAAAAATACATACTAATATTAAATAATTTCTTATGACTGTGAATCACTCACTTATTTTTCCAATAATTGATATTGTACATTCCTAGTGCTATTAGGTATGTATGTATGTAACTTTTACAGTTTCTCAGCTGAAAGTTGTATTTTTTTTTTTTTTTTTGATCAGGGCTCTTTAATCTCATTTTAATTTGCTTTGTTTGAATGAACTGTAGTTATTTTATTCCTGTATTAACCATCTAAACCAACTGTAATGACACGTACACTAATAAATAATTGACTATTTGTAGTTGTTGGCAGTGAACCCAGTTGTTGGTGAATTTAAAGCTTAAAATATGGGAGTGATTTGCTGCTAAATTTTCTTTGGGAGATAAGGGAGGAAGAAATAGAACCTAATAGTGATCATGAATTTTAGGGAAAGTATTGAAAAACCATGGGGTCATTTCTGGTTTCTTGTGTTGACCGAGGCAAGAGTAATACCTGATTCCGAGTGAAGACCTCTCGTACTGTTAAGGAGGGAGAGTCTGCGCTTTTAGAGCTTTTAGAAAAATGTGAAAAGCTGATGTTGTCGCTTTGCTTTGTGAATTTGGCTTTGTTTTATTTATACATTAACTCATGTAATCTCTTAAATCTTATAAGTATTGATCCATTTCAACAAAAAGGTAAATTTAAAATGCAGACTTTATTATTTGCCAAAGAAGATTCATGAAAAATTTATATTCAATTATTTTGCAAATAGTTTATTTCGTTTGGCTTTTTGCCACATTCCTTCCTTTCTTTCCCCACTTCCTTAATGTAATTTGAACCCTGGCAAACATTCTTTAGAAACCAAGAGGAAAAAAAGAACAAATATCAAAAAAGATATAGAATTCAGTGTGGTAGACTTTCACCTCTAAAATATGTTGGAAGAAATGCAGCTTTATATCATCAAAAAATATGATCATCTGATTTTCTTTATTTCTTTTTTAGATTGTGTAATCAGATGATTTTATATATCTTTGGGGGTGGCGGAATATTGGTTTCTTTTACTTGATGTTTTCAGTTTTCTCTGCCGTTCATGTTTCTTACTTGTGTTCAGTGTTTCAAATACAATTTGTATTTAAGGATTTTAAAATACCAAACTGTAACTGAGTACAGTGGATTGTTTTCTGTTAGGATGTTAATATCATACAATGAAATGTATAAAGTATTGTCAATTTGATTATTGACACATATAACATGTTTACAAATAAACTGGTGTTGATCAAGTTACTGTGAAAATGTGTTTAATCTTATGAAAGTTCCTTTCTTAATTTTAAAAACAACCATGGTTTTGGTGCTGTGGCTTTCCTGTACTTAAAAAAAAACACACACACACACACAAAAAACTTGATTATTTTATAGTAATTTCAGATTTACACAAAGTGGTAAAGGTAGTCAGATGTTCTCTCTACCCTTCACTGGCTTCCCCTAATGTTGACTGACACCTTCTGTAAACTATGGCAGGGTCAAACCTCAGCAATTAACATTGGTACAGTAGTATTTTCTAAACTTTATTTGGCTTTTACCAGTTTTCCTACTAGTGTCTTTGTTGTCAAGATCCAGTCCAGGATACCACATTGCATGTATTTACTCATCGGTGCCTCATTAATCTCTTCTAGTATGTAACAGTTTTTCAGTCTTTCACGACCTTGACACTAAAAGAGTGCCAGTCAGTTATTTTGTAAGAATTCCTTCAGTGTAGGTTTGTCTGATGTTTCCTCATGATTAGACTGAGGCTGTTTTATCACAAAGGGTACTACAAAGGTGATATGACCTTTCCACCAGTACAACATATCATAGGGTACATGATGTCAATATGTATCATTGGTGATGTTCCTTTATTGGGTAAGATGGTGTTTGCTAGGATTTTCCACTGTAGGATACTATTTTCCCCCTTTTTATACTCTATTTTTTCTTTTGTCAAGGAGTCGCTATGTCAAGCCCATACTTGGGAGAGAAATGAATCTCTTTTTTTGTGAAGGAGGGAGTATCTATACATATTTAGAGCTCTTTTTAAAAATTTCTCATTTATTTATTTGATCATTTATTTATATGGGCTTTTGGCTGTTTTGTCTTTTGAGTTAAAATCCAGTCTTGTTATTTGTTTTGTTATGCACATTATTTCAGCTTTGACCATTGTGAGCTCTTTGGGGTTGGCTTCTAAATCCTTTTGACATGTCCTCATCTTTTTTAAAAGACCATATTCTTACCTTGTGGCACTATAAGTATTGTCTGATCACAGCTTTAGAGTCAGCCATTTCTCCAAGGAGCCTTGGTTCCTTTTACTGGACAATGGTGTTTAGAAACCAAGATCTGGTTGTTGAGTGTGCTTGTGGCTATTGGAATGTCATTGCTTCTAGGTCTTCTCAGTTAGCTGAGCTAAGGGATATAAGTATGTATACTAGCCAGTATATAATCTATTGTTAGATCTATCTGTATGTATATTAAATATGAGATTATATTGACAATACAGTAAATTCTGAACACCACCAATAAGTTCTTGCCATATGTGACTTCAAGTGAAATGACATATAACAAAAATCAACATGATGAAACAACACTGAAGGAAATGATGTTATTTGAGGACCTGGTGTGCATTGTTTTGATAAAACAGTGTTACACGCTTCCAATACTGTAATCCAGCACCCTAAGATTCATTCTAGCCTTATTTCCTTGCTTACTTGAAATCCACTAGGATGTCATAAATCCCTGACAACCTCTACCTCCTGGGTTCATAAATTCCTGACATTCTAGTTGATTTTGTTTACTCATACACTAAAATTCACTCTGTGTGGGCTTTGTCAAATGTGTTTACCACCCCAGTATGACACACAACAATTTTATCACCCTAAAAATTCCTCTTTGTATTCAACCACTGCTCGTCCACCCCAATCCTAGAACCACTTATCTGTTTTCCATTTCTATAATTTTTATTTTTCCAGGATGTCATATAAATGGTGAAATCATTCCTTTTGTAGCCTTTGGGCTGGCCTGTCTTTCCTAGTAAAATGTATTTTAAATTCATCAATGTTATGTGAATCAATAACTTTTACTTTTTCTTGCTGAGTATTGTATGGATACAGTAAAACGCCCTTTAACATCATTACTGGTTTTAATATAATTTGCCTTGCTTGGTAAATACCTAGTAGTGGGATTGTTTAGTCATTTAGTTAGTGTGTATTTAACTTCATGAGAAACTGCCAAGCTGTCTTTCAAAGTGACTGTCATTTTGCATTCCCACTAGCAATGAATGAGAGTTTTCTGTTGCAGTGGTGTCTCATTGCATAGTTGAAATGTTCATTTTCATAGTGGAAAATGATGTTGAGCATCTTATTTGCCATCCATATATCTTCTTTGGTGAATTGTGTATTCATATTATTTGCCTGTATCTCAAAAATCGGGTTGTGTTGTAGTTGACATGTAAGAATTCAGTATACTGAATACAGGTTATTTATTAAATACATGTTTGCAAATATTTTCTGCCAGTCAGGCTTTTTATTCTTTAAATAGTGTTTTAAGAACACATGTTCTTAATTTTGGTAAAGTCCAGTTTTTCTTTTCTTTCTTTCTTTTTTTTTTTTTGTTTGAGACAGTGTTGCCCTCTGTGGCTCAGGCTGGAGTGCCATGGTGCAATTTTGGCTCACTGCAACCTCCGCTTCCTAGGTTCAAGCAATTCTCCAGCCTCCCTAGAAGGTGGGATGACTACAGCTGTGCACCACCATGCCTAGCTGATTTTTGTATTTTTACTACAGATGGGATTTCACCATGTTGTCCAGGCTGGTCTTGAGTTCCTGGCCTCAAGTTATCTGCCCTGCTCAACCTCCCAAAGTTCTGGGATTACAGTTCTGAGCTGAGCCACTGCTCCTGGCCCAGTTTCTTTTCTTTTTACTTAATGGATTTTTATTTGTTGTTGTTGTTGTTTGTTTTTTTCTGACAGGGACTTACTCTATCACCCTGGCTGGAGTGCAGTGGCATAATCTCAGCTCATTGAAACCTCCACTTCCCAGGCTCAAGTGATCCTCCCACCTCAGCCTCCCAAGTACCTGGGACCTCAGGTACATGCTGCCATGCCTGGGTAATTTATTGTATTTTTAGTAGAGACAGGGTTTCACAATGTTGCCCAGGCTAGTCTCAAACTCCTGAGCTTATTAAGCGAGCTGCCTGGCTTGGCCTCCCAAAGTGCTGGGATTACAGACGTGAGCCAGCACATCCAGCCTGGGTTGTGCTTTTGATGCTCTTACCAAAAAATTAATCACCAAACCCAAGGTTATACAGCCTCACCCCCTCCCCTCCCTTCCTCTCCTCTTTTCTTTCTTTTTTTCCAAATTTTATGTTTTACATTTAGGTCTTCAGGTTTTACATTTTGAACTAATTGTTGTATATGATATGAGGTATATGAGAAAATTTATTTTTGCCTAGGGCTATCCAGTTGATAGAGCACCATTTCTTGAAAAGACTATCCTCTTTTTTTTGAATTGCCTTTACACCTTTGTCAAAGATGAGCTGGCAAATCTATAGAAACAAAGTAGATTAGTGGTTGCCTAGGCATGGGAATGAGGACTGAGTGCAAATGGCATATAAAGCACCTTTTTGGAGTGAGGGAAATGTTCTGCAGCTGGATGGTGGCGATGGTTGTACAATTCTAAATTTACAAACAGTCATTGCATAGTACACTGAAGTGAATTTTATTGTATGTAAATTATACTTAAAGCTGTTTAAAAAAATAGTTGACATTTTTGTGAGTATTTGTGGGCTCTGTTACATTAATAGGTTTAGCTTTTCCTTTTTTTTTTAAATTTAATTTCTGAGATACATGTGCAGAATGTGCAGGTTTGTTACATAGGTATTCATGTGTCATGGTGGTTTGCTGCACCTATCAACTTGTCATCTAGGTTTTAAGCCCTGCATGCACTAGTTATTTGTCCTAATGATCTCCCTCCACTTGGACAGGCCCTGGTGTATGATATTCCCCTTCCTGTGTCCATGTGTTCTCATTGTTCAACTCCCACTTAGGAGTGAGAACGTGTGGTGTTTTTTTATTTTCTGTTCCTGTGTTAGTTTGCTAAGAATGATGGCTTCCAGCTTCATCCATGCCCCTGCAAAGGATATGATCTCATTCTTTTTTATGGCTGCGTAGTATTCCACAGTCTGTATGTACCACATTTTCTTTATCTAGTCTATCATTGATGGACATTTGGGTTGGTTCCAAGTCTTGCTATTGTAAATCGTGCTGCAATAAGCATACGTGTGTATGTGTCTTTATAGTAGAATGATTTAGAATCCTTCGGTTATATACCCAGTAATGGGATTGCTGGATCAAATGATATTTCTGGATCTAGATCCTTGAGGAATCGCCACACTGTCTTCCACAATGGTTGAACTAATTTATACTCTTAGCAGCAGTGTAAAAGCGTTCCTATTTCACCACAGCCTCACCGGCATCTATTGTTTCCTGACTTTTTAATAATTGATATTCTGACTGGTGTGAGATGACATCTCATTTTGGTTTGATTTGCATTTCTCTAATGAACAGTGATGATAGGCTTTTTTTCATATGTTTGTTGGCTGCATAAATGTCTTCTTTTGAGAAGTGTCTGTTCATATCCTTTGCCCACTTTTTGATGGGGTTGTTTTTTTCTTGTAAATTTGTTTAAATTCCTTGTAGATTCTGGATATTAGACCTTTATCAGATGGGTAGATTGGAAACATTTTCTCCTATTCTGTAGGTTGCCTGTTCACTCTGAAGCTAGTTTCTTTTGCTGTGCAGAAACTCTTTAATTAGATTTTATTTGTCAGTTTTAGCTTTTGTTGCAATTGCTTTTGGTGTTTTAGTCATGAAGTCTTTGCTAATGCCTGTGTCCTGAATGGTGTTGACTAGGTTTTATTCTAGAGTTTTAATGGTTTTAGGTTTTACATTTTAAGTTTTTAATCTATCTTGAGTTAATTTTTGAGTGAGGTATCAGAGAGGCGGCCAGTTTCTGTTTTCTGCATATGGCTAGCCAGTTTTCCCCTCCTTAATATGACACTGAAATTGGTAGGGTGAGTTCTTCAGCTTTGTTCTTTTTCAGAATTGATTTTTGGCTCTTTTAGTTATTTTGCCTTTCATATAAAATTTGTCTTATTAATTTTTATTTACTTATTTCTTTAATTAACTTTAGACATGGGGTCCTACTATGATGCCCAGGCTGTTATGAAACTCTTCAACTTACTGTGTTGCCCAGGCTGCTGTTGAACTCCTCAAGCAATTCTTGCCTTGTCCTCCCAAAGTGTTATGATTAGAGGTGTGAGCCACCATGCCTGGCTTTCTTATAAATTTAGAATCAGCTTGTCAATATCTATACAAAAGCTTGCACAGATTTTAATCAAAATTGTATTGAATCTATAGATCAAATGGGGGATAATTGACATTTTAATAAAGATTTCCATTTATTTATAATATTTCTGATTTCTTTTGTCACTGTTTCGCAGGCTTTGATGAACATGTTCTACACATATTTTATTAGATTTATACTTAAGTACCTCATTTTCTTATGCTATTGAAAATTATTTTAAAATTTCAAATTGAAGTAGTTTATTGCTGGTTATAGGAATATGATTAACTTTTGTATATTTCAACCTTGCTAAACCTTTTTTTTGATAGATTCTTGGGGATTTTTTACATAATCATGTCATCTGTGAATAAAGATATTTTTCCTTTTTGATCTATCTTTCTTTTTCTTTTCATATTTCATTGGCTGGGAATACCAGTATCTTACTGAATAGGAGTTATAAGAGCAGACATCCACCATTTAGTGTGTTGTTAGCTATAGGTATTTTAATAGACAACCTCTAGCTTAAGGAGGTCCTCTTGTTCCTAGTTTGCTGAGTTTTTATCATGAATGGATGCTGGATTTTGTCAGATGCTTTCATTATACCCAATAAAATAATCATGTTTTGTCTTATTTAGACTGTTAATGTGGTGGATTATACTGATTAATTTTCAGATATTGAATCATCCTTACATTCCTGGTGTGAGCCCCACTTGGTCACAATTGATTCTCTTTTACATAGTAGTAGATTTGGTTTATTAACATTGAGGATTTTTATGTCAGTGTTTCTGAGAGATTTGGTCTGTGGTTCTCTTGTAAGGTCTTTGTCTGGTTTTGGTATTAAGGCAATTTTGGCCTAATAAAATGAGTTAGAAAGTGTTCTCTCCTTTGGAAGAGATGATAAAATACAAGTATTTTTTCTTAAATATTGTTAGAATATTTAGTGAAATTAAGAAATGACTGATGACACCATCTACTCCCAAATTTTCCTTTGTTGGAAGGTTTTGAACTACAAATTCAGTTTCTTTAACAGATACATTCAGGTTAGCTATTTCTTGAGTAAGTCTGTTCCCTTTTTGTTCCTCTAATCTGTGGGATCAAAATTAAAAAAAAAAAAGATGAAGTGAGGAAAATTTAAAAAGAAAATTTCTGAGAATTATCCAGAACAGATGAAAGATAGTAATTCAGAGATAGAGGAACCCCAAGGCATATCAGTAATGGATTCAGGAAATAATTATGTTACATCATCAAAGTACTTAGAGAAAATGACGGTTGACTTAGAATTGTGAATTCAGTAAAACTGCCTTTCAGCAACAGTGGTGAAGATGGTTAGCCTTGGAAGATGCTAGAAATAATCTGGATTATGCATAATAAATATAAGGATATGTCTTAAAAAAAGAAGAGTTTATAATTTACAGATCAGTAGAAGGGAAAAATGGAATGGGGAAACAAAGGGATAGAGGGTGAAAGAAGGAAAAACAGAGCAAATAGCGAAAAGTAACATGGTAAAGCAATCTAAATAGATATGAAACCATAGTATGCACAAATTGACTAAGCTTGCTGGCTAGGAATAAACAAAGAAAGATGGCTAGCTTGAATTCTACCTCCACTCCTTCACCTAAAACTGTCAACTTGATGTTTTCAGGAGAAATGCCTGAAGCCTGAAGATGTGAAAAGGTCAACGGTGAAATAGTGGAAAAGATATACAAAGAAGCTAGGTACCAAAGGAAATGTTGTGTTTGAATAAGACAGAGTAGACCTTCAAACAAAAGAGCATTGGGGATATACAGCTTTCATCATTCAGGGTCACAAGTAGAGGCAGATGGCACATTCAAATTAGGACAATTCAAGGAAAGTTAATTTACAAAAGGATTAACTGCAGATATTAGTGAGTTAGAGAACAACGATAGAAAAGGGAAGCTTAACACCAAAAGACAGATGAGATTAATCCATAAAAGAGAAGGAACCAAGTAGCACTCGGAATTAAAAAGATATAACTATAGATTCAGAAGTTTATCAGATAAAATATGCCAATAACTTTGAAAACAAAATTGGCAAACTTCTAAAAAGTAACTTACTAACATTCTGATTCAGGAAGAAACAGAAAGCCTGAATAGAGCTGTAACTTAAGTTAAAGAATTTAAAATTTTACAAAGAAAATACTAGGTCTAAAGAATTTTAATTTTGGCAGATTTCCTCACTGAAAGTAGGTGAAATGTACTTGATGCTTCTAGGAGGCTATTTTAATCTCAAAAGAGCAAGACAGTACAAGAAAGGCCAAATACAGGCCGTCTCACCCATGAATATTGTTGCAAAAACCCTATGCAAAATACTTGCAAACTGCACTCTGAGACATATACAGAAGATAACAAGTTGAGTTTGTCCCAGGAATGCAAGGCTAATTTAACAAAAGTATTAATGCAATTAATCTCAAACATTAAAGAGGAAAAATAAGATCATCTCAATAGATGCAGAAAATGCATTTGTTACAAACTGCAATATCCAACTAAAAAAGAGCCAGAATACTTTTGGCAAAGTAGGAGTAGAAAGGACCTTTTTTAACCTGATAAGGTGTTATCTGCCCAAAACCTACAGCAAATATCCTTTTAAAAAATGTTTAATTTTAATTAATTTTTAGAGATGATGTCTTGCTCTGTCATCCAGGCTGGAGTGCAGTGGGGTGATCATAGCTTACCAGCAGCCTCAAACTTCTGGGTCAAAGGATCCTCTTTCCTCAGCCTCCCAAGTAGCTGGCACTACAAGTTTGAGCCACTGCACCTGGCCCATATAGCAAATATTCTTAATGGTGAGATGTTAAAAACATTCCCTTTAAATTCAATGAGATAACGATATCCACAATTTTAACTTTTATTAAATCTTATATGGAAAGTTCTAGCCAGTGAAGTAAGAAGAGGTTTGGAGAGAATGAAATAAATTATCATTATCTACACATAATGTAATTTTTAATATACAAAACATAGTCTATTGATTGTTAGAAATAAAAAAATGGATGTAAGTTCAGTAGATAAAAATCAGTTACATCTCTATTCACTGAGAACAAACAGAAAACATTGAATATTTTAAGAGATACCATATGGCAAAACCATAAATATATAAGAATTTATGCAGCACTTCCATGAAGTGCTTCAATTACCTATCAGTCAGGGTCTATCTAGAACAAAATAAGCCACAGTATTTATTTTAACCGATATAGTTAAATAGAGGGATTTCGTTAAATAGCTGTTGGACAGCTAAAAAAAGGAAAACAGATAATACATAAGGGATAACTTCAAAAAAACAGGAAAGGAAAAGAGATTAGGGTTATGAGAACTTGGAAGTGTAAAGAGGAGCCCTCCAGAGACAGGAAGCTGACCTCTAAGGAGATGGCACCTCCCCACTGAACTCAGGAGTTCCTGGAGCTTCCCTGTGGAGCTGGCACTCAGATTCCTTGGGGAGAGCACTGCCTGGCTGAGGGACAGAAGCTGAAACTGGGACTAACTGCTTCTCCTCCTGCAGCAGCAATCCAATTTTCCCGCGGAAACCAGTTACTCGGCCAGGTCAGTGACCTTCACTTGTTATTTCAATGAAACGAGCCCAAGATGGCCTTGGTGGCAGCCTCCACTATTCAGTGGAACTATATTGTGTTCCCTGGGGGAAGCATTTCTGCTCTAGGCGCCTAAAATCTCAAAATGGAGAGCAAAATGCGCAAGTAGTGTATTAGGTGTAATGGCAAAGGGAGCCACTCCCATTTCTATTGCTGGGCCTGTGTTCCGGCTGTGGAGAATACCTGGAGAGGCAGCACCATGTGCTGGTCACTGATCCAAAGCGTATACGGTAGGATAGCTCTAAGACACAACCCCAAATATACACGTGTAAGACTCTCAGAGCTGAGAGAGCTATAAATTGTTACTGCTGATGAGTTTAAAGTTGGTTCAAGCTCAACTAGAAAACAATTTGGCACAATCTTGTAAAGTTGAGCATTTGCATATCCTGAGATCCAGCAATTCTAATCCTAAGAAGTGTTAAGAGGCAAGTAGCAGCATTGGGTGTAATTGTAGCAAAACTTGGAAATAACCCAAAAGTCAATAGAAAGGAGAATGAGACCAGGTATGGCGGCATGTACCTGTAGTCCAGCTACTCGGGAGGCTGAAGATAGAATGCCCTTGTGCGCAGGAGTTTGAAGCCAGCCTGGGCAACATAGCAAGACTTCAGCTCTAAAGAATCAATTAAAAATGTAAAACATAAAATAGAAGAATGAACAAATGAATATGTTACATTTATATATAGATATTAAATATACTTCAGAAGTATATCTAAGAAGATATACTTCTTAGAAGAAAGAAAACATTTAAGCTATATCTGTTCTTTTAAAATTACAACATCCATTTAATGGATGGTTGCAATATTTTCTAGTGCTTCCAACTCTTAGGGTCTGTAGGTGTTCTGTGGGTCCAGGCAATGTTATATGTCAGTAATAATAGTACGGAGGGGATATTTGTGCTGTTCCTAGGTTAGGGAGGACTCCAGGGAGGGAGCCTGCAGTTTCCTTTTCCGGGCATTCTAAGTACAGCTATGAAATTCTGGGATCTGGGAAGGGAAGTGAAGTCTCTGCAGTCTGTACCCAAGTCTGCACATCACTATTATCTTCCAGTCGTATGGCTCACTCCATTTCAGCCTCTCTGGTCCAGTTTTCCCTTAGTATCCTAGCTGGATGGGGAAGAGTTGGGATTTAGGGGATTAAATGCTGTTTATAATGAACTCAATTTTCTGCTAAGTTTCTCTTTCTCTGCTCTGCAGGGCCATCTTCCAGTTCCAGATATCTGCTTTCCATCTTCGTGTCCTGTGGGTTGGGTTACAGACCTCTCATAGTTTTATCAGTGATTGTTTCTGTTTCTCATTCTCCTTGTGGTTTTAGGGTGTAGTTGCCAAGAAAACAGCAGAAAGTTCTTAAATATTTTCAAAGCAGAAATCCTCCCAGCCTCATTATGTTTTTATTCCTTTTTATTAGGGAACATATACAAAAGAAGAGAGAATAGCATAGTGAAGCTTCAGGCATCCATCACCCAGTTTCCACAATGATTTATGTTTAGCTCCTCACTTCACATATACAAAACAGAGACTACTTGTATATGTATATATGTGTGTGTATAAATATCCACACACAAAGAGACTATTTCCCCCACCACTAGATTATTTTAAGGCAAAACTTGGATACCACATAGTTTATCCTATAAGCAATTTAAAATCATTCTTAACTCTGAATTTCTGGAAGCAGTGACCTCCCAGGACGTAAACAGCACAGGTGTCCCCACCAAGCCATTATTAGGCATGTAACATTGGGATTAGTAGCTGATAAAATTAGGCAAAAGAAATTAAAATAAGAGGTAGTCACACTTAAAAGGATGGGGAAAAATTATAATGTTTCAGATAGTACACTTGCATACTAGGAAAATGCAAAAGTTATCTGAAACATTATTAGAAACAGAGATTTCAGTAAGTAGCTTTCTTACCTGTAATCAACAACCAGTTATATTGTTGAGACAATGAAAGGAAAGAGCTACATTAATAGCAAAAATTATATATAAATATAATGAAAGAAAAGATCTTTCTTAATAGAACAAAAACCTCAATAAATAAATACGTATCCATGCAGAGATATAAGGTGAAACACTGGATGTCTTAATTTGCTTAGTTTAGTTCAGGTAGACAAAATACCACAGTCCAGATGGCTTATAAGCAGCAAACATTTCTTTTTCACAGTTTGAGAGGCTAGGAGGTCCATGGTCAAGGCTCTGGCAGAGTCAGTGTCTGATGAGGGTTCTGTTTCCCAGTTCACAGATGGCTATCTCCTCAATATGTCCTCACAGATGGAAGGGTTAAATAAGCTCCCTCCAGCCTCTTTCA
Organism: Plecturocebus donacophilus; assembly: GCA_004027715.1. Lineage (NCBI taxonomy): Eukaryota > Metazoa > Chordata > Mammalia > Primates > Pitheciidae > Plecturocebus > Plecturocebus donacophilus. Next base: position 180,656 of record PVKP010000124.1, read on the forward strand.
TAAGAGCACCAATCTCACTCATTAGAGTTCTGCCCTCATGACTTAATCACCTTCTGAAGACTCCACCTCCTAATGCCATCAAGTCGAGGGTTACAATTTCAACATATGAATTTTAGGGGGACACATTCAGATCACAGCACCTGACAAGAAGCTTAGTGAGAAATTTGCAAGATATCCTTGAGTACTTTAAAGCTCTCCTATAGGACAGAAAAGCAAACCTGAATGTACAGAAAGTCATACACTGTTCTTGAATAGGCAGCCTCAATCTTGTCAAGTTACCAATTCCCCCTAAATATATTAAGATTTCTTCAGAATACCAGTGGGTTTTTTTTTTTTTCTCTTTAAATTTTGGAACTTGGCAAAATGATTCTAAAGCTCCACCTGGAAGAAGAAACAGTGGAGACTAAAAGACAAAAAAAAAAAAAAATTAGAAAAATCTATCCTAGCAGGTGTAGTCAAATGCATTATAAGCTTAAAGTGATTAAACACTATAGTACTAATTCAGATACAGACAGAAAACTAAAAAATAGAACTAAATACACAAGAATCTGAATGTGGCATTTCAGATTAGTATTCATAAATGTCCATGAAGCATTCAGTAACTGATTTGGGTATAACTGGCAGATATTTGGAAAAAATATAGGGGAATACTGCCTCAATCCTTACACCAAACATTTCATACGGATCAAGGTTTAGATATTTAAAAATGTTAACATTAAAGTGGGAGCAGGTGATTTTTTTTCCATACATTTGGCATAAGAAAGATTTTTAAAGGATGACACCAACCCCAGGAGATTGAAAGAAAACTGGTAATTATTACTAAATAAAAATGAAACCTCATGCCTGCCAGAACTCTATAAACCGAGTCAGAAGAAACTCTTTAACCTGAGATAAAATATTTTCTAGATATGTCAAGGACTAATTTTCTTCCTGTCATGGGTCGATTCTCCAGGAAGCAGATGTTGAGACAGAGTTAAGAGTGCACGAGGTTTGCCTGGGGGGAAGCACTGGGAAGGAGGAGGGAAGGAGCAGAGTCTGCAGGGAGAGCCGTGGGACCAGGGTGTGGACGTTCCACACCAATAAGCTTCCTACAAGGATGGCCTGTGAGGGGAGTCCTGCCCTGGGCAGAATGGCTGGGCTCTGGACACTCAGAGCTCCCTAAGGAAAAGCACAGGCTCACCATCTTCCTTCCCTCCTATTTCCTAGGGGGACAGCAGCTCCATTCTCAGAGGAAGCCACTGACACTGGGGTGGCAGATGAGCTGGGTGGAGCATCATGGCTCAGAGGGTTGGCATGCCTGTGGGCTGTCTCTACCTTCCACTCGGCCAAAGAGTGGCCATCTCGTTCCTACTCTCTTGGATCCTCTTTCTTCTGGCTCAGTCATTGGCTGTGAATGACCCTGAAAAGACTATGGCTCAGGCTGGAAAATGAGGCCAGCCCTGGAGGAATGAACAGCGGGAGGTTGCCAGATACACATCCTTGTTGCAGCTGGATGTGGCAATTAAATCTTTTGTCCAGAACTGACGCCATCCCTTCTGCTGACCAATGACCAGATGAGTCACTTGGCTTCATCCAACTACACAAGACTGGACCTCCTACCATGGCTCAGGAAGGGAAACAACTGAAAATAGTTGTCAACTAGTCCTAATGGCCATCGCAGCTGTGTTTTAAATAAGTGTGTGTGTGTGTGTGTGTGTGTGTGTGTGTGTGTTGGAAAAGGTACCGAAACAGAAGAGGAGATATGATCAAATGAAAGCCACATCCTTTGCCCTTCCAACTGAATCAAACTTCCTTCCCAGAGATAACAACACTAGTGTCCATGGAATCTTTCAGTACTTACTCTATACCCATAGAGGTGTATGGCCCCTTTTGTTTTACTCAAACAACTTTGAGTGACAGCTTCTTTCTTCAGATATAAAACTTTAGAACTTCTTTCTTGACAATATGTTGTAGATATCTCTTCTCACCAATACTTAATTCTTTTAAAATGGATATTGTATAACTTTATTTAGCCAGTACTCCAACAAATTAAAAATGAGGCCAGGTGTGGAATCCCAGTGCTTTGAGAGGCCAAGGTGAGTGGATCACTTGAGGTCAGGAGTTTGAGACCAGCCTGGCCAACATGGTGAAATCCTGTCTCTACTAAAAATATGAAATTAGCTGGGCATGGTGGTGCATGCCTGTAATCCCAGCTACTTGGAAGGCTGAGACAGGAGAATCCTTTGAACCCAGGAGGCGGAGGTTGTAGTGAGCCGGGATTGCACCATTGCACTCCAGCCTGGGCGACAAGAGTGAAACTCTGTCTTGGGAAAAAAAGAAAAAAAAGAAAGTAATATCCAGAATTATCTAAAAGGTTACTAAATTACTCCTCCCTTTTCCAAATACATGTTTGTTATGAGGTCAGATATTCTTCATATATGTTAATCAAAATCATATATCCCAACAGATGGAATGCAGACATGGATGAGAGTCCAGCTGTCTTCCAGTGAAACAAACATTACAGTGATTTGCAAAAATGTAGAGCAGTGTTGTACTTTTGCTTTGGAAAATATGGTTAGTTTTCATAAAATATGTTTTTAGGTAACATATTATATAATGGATTTATGTAACTTTAAATAAATGTTTTAACATTTTCTCAGTCTTAATTTCTAGTGCAGTAAATATCATTGGTTATAACCCACTCAAAAGCTCTTTGGGATAATCAATAATTCATAAGCTGATAAAGGCATCCTGAGACCAAAATGTTTGAGAACTGCTGACCTAGACAATTCTGGCTGTTTCAGCAATTAGGAATGTGCAAATATTTAAAAATTGCCATCAGCCATGGCCTATACAATGATTTAAGGTTTTTTATTTTTTGAAAGCTTTTTAAGTTACTGAGTTTTTTTGACTATGAAATAATTTACATTCAGTATAGACAAATTGGAAAATGAAAGAAAAAAAGAAAATATCAACCGTAATTTTGTTACTCAGAGAGAAACATTTTGGTGCATTTCAGTGCAGCACTTTCCCCCGCTCTTTCCCACCCACATAAAAAACACAAATGCATAGGTGCAGATCAACGCCTGAAACAATTTAGACCCACACTCGATGTGAAGCTTGATCTCTCACTTTTTCCACTTTACAGAAATAAAGTTAGAATTTAGTCAGGAAAATTGTTAGATTTTGCAAAACATCTCAAATATTCTCTGAAAATGTACTTGTAATGTTGGTGAATTTTTAAAAATTAATATAGCTTGTATTCTGTGAGCTCCAGCCAAGTAAGTTGTCTTAAGAGATCTTGGCGACTAGTTATCCTAATCCCAACGTAATAAAAAAAAAGTTGTTTTATTTTAAAATAAAGTCTTGGATGTGTCACTCATTTTCTTGATCCAAAAATCTCCAGATGGAAGTATAATGAACTTCGGTCTGAATAAATCTTACGGGGCTCATTAGGGCTAAATCATCAAGTGTGTGATCTCTCTTAGTGTCTGAGAAAAGAGACAGAACTTTGTAAATTCCAAGTCTCTGTAATGTGTTTTGTTGTTTTTGTCTGTTTTGCCTAAGAGAAAAAACAATGCAGTTTTCATTTTCCAAGCAGGCATCCACTTAATTCTAGGCAGAAGTTTGAAATAGAAATGTATCTTTACATTATTCCTGCTCTCTGTTCTTTGAGCAACACCATTGTAAATCTGGAGTACCAAGAGGGCACAATTACCCAATTAAATTTTCCTTTTTAATTTGCTGTCTTATTGCTAGTTTAAAAAATGTCACTGTCCAACTCCCTGGCCTGTTGGGGTAAGGACTCTGGCAAGGCACCAATGTTTCTGTTTGAAAGCCTGGGATCTGGGGCTTATAGCAGCTTGCTTGGAAAGCCCTCATCGCCTTCCTTCTGTTTGCAGGCTTTTCTCTTCCAGTGGGTGGTAGTATTTCACTTTTTTTTTTTTTTTTTTTTTTTTTTTTTTTTTTTTTTTTTTGAGACGGAGTCTCGCTCTGTCACCAGGCTGGAGTGCAGTGACACAATCTTGGCTCACTGCAACTTCCACCACCAGGGTCAAGCAGTTCTCCTGCCTCAACCTCTGGAGTAGCTGGGATTACAGGTGGGTGCCACCATCTCTGTCTCCCAAAATGCTGGGATTACAGGCATGAGCCACTGCGCCGGGCCAGTATTTCACTTTTTAACCCTCAATTCCATCAGGGACTTCTCAATTTGCATGAGGCTAGCATAGATTTTTCTTTTCAAAAGAGTAAGCAGAATTCATTTATATTACCACTCTCTTCACGCCTCCGCTCCCCACCACTCCTTGCCCAGTCTTGTTAACCTGTTGGTGAGTTCACCTGGAAACTCGGAGAACATCAGGACTTAATATGACAGGTTGATGGTGAACACACTTCCAGGGGTAAGTGTCCTATCCTGATAGTGTCTGTGTGTAGGATACATTCTTGGAAAGTGACTTGAATGGATTTGGGTGGCATTGGCTACCCAGCATCCTCTGCCTCTTCTTTCTACCTGGGAAATTACTCCTTTCCCCTAGCCATGTGCTGCAAGAGCATCTGACCCAGCCCCAGTGTCACAAAATAAGCACAGAAGGGTGGGTTTGGGGTAGAGACAATAGCTTAATAGTCAGTGTGGTGGTGGCAGAGGTATATTACTGAGCCTTGAAGGGTAACACTTATTTGACCATTCTTGTATTCACTTAATAAAAACATTTCAGATGTATTAGATTTCTATTGCTGTGTAATAAATTACTGCAAACTTCATGGCTTAAAACAATATTCATTTATTCACAATTCTGCATCTGAACTCTGAGCATGGCATGGCTGAGTGTCTGCTCAGGGTCCCACATCAAAGTGACTTGACCCAAAAGTATCTGAGACAAATCTCAATCCATTTCAAAAGTGTATTTTGCCAAGTAATGTGCCTGTGACACAGCTTCAGGAGATCCTGACAACATGTGCCCAAGGTAGTCGGGGCACAGCTTGGTTTTATACATTTCAGGGAAACATGGGATATCCATCAATATGTGTAAGATGTACACTGGTTCTGTCCTGAAAGGAGGGACAACTCGAAGCAAGGTGGAAGGGCTGGTGGGGGCTGGTCTGGTTGGGGGTTGGGGGGTGGGGGGTGCAGTCAGAGCTTTGAGTTTTGGCTATCCTTTGTCCCACACCTGTGAAGGCAAGCTATCAATTTACATTGCCACGGTGAAATTCAACAGAACTGTTTTAGGGTAAAGGTCTTTGAAGCCCACAAGAATTTCCCTGTGGACAGATTGTGAGGGAGATATGCAGCTTTTAAAAGAAATCTTTGTAGCTATCTTATTTAGGAATAAAATGGGACGCAGCTTTGCCTAACACAGTTCCCAGCTTGACTTTTCTCTTTAGCTTAGTGATTCGGGAGTCCTGAGATTTATTTTCCTTTCACAGTGGCAAGATAGCTGCATTGTTCTCTAGAACATGGGGGCCCCTTCCTAGCCCATGCTGTGTGGCAGAACCTAGTTCCTTGTGGTTGTAGGACTGAGGTCCCTGTATTCTTGTCTATCTGCCAAGGGCTGCTCTCAATTTACTAGAGGCCACCCACATTCCTTGACACAGGCACCCTCATTCTTTCCAAAGCAATGAATAATCTCCACTGCATTGACTACTATTCACACTTTGACATGACTTCTCTGTGTCCGACCTCTAGGCCCACCCATGGAATCGCCTTATCTTAAGGTCAACTGATTTGGGACCTCACTTATATCTGCAGCGTCCTTTCATGGCAGCACCTATGTAAGTATTTATTTGATTGAATAACTGAGAGAATATGTGTGTACACCAGAGCTCCAGAATCTCTTGAGGGCTTCATCTGTTCCCTCAAAAGTCTTGAAACCTAATCTCCAATGTAATGATGTAGGGCCTTTGGGAGGTGATTTAGGTCATGAGGCTGGAGCCCTGTTGAATGATATTGGTGCCTTCATAAAAAGGACTCCAGAGAGCTCCCTTGACCCCTTCTTCCACATAAGATTATAGTAAGCCGATGGCCGTGGGAAACCGGGATGCAAGACCCTCACCAGATCGCTTTGATCTAGGACTTCCCGGCCTCCAGATCTGTGGGAAAGAAATCGCTGTTGTTTGTAAGTCACCCAGTGGACGGCATTGTGTTATAGCAGCCCAAGTGGCCTAAGATAGAAGCCGTCTTAGAATTCTGCCACCACAAGATGGCTGCGCTCCCTGCTGTAATGGAGTTTACATCTTGTATTATTGTATTACATTATCGTATTATTATTATTCCTTCTTAATGGAGGAAGTCAGGTTGGGGAACATACGACAATATGATACAAGCAACAATAATAAGAAATGAATAAAGAACACACTTCAAAGAGTGGCAAGGGTTCTGTAGAAAGTAAGCAGGGAGTGTGGCGTGGTTGGTGGCAGGGCCACTTTCCATGGGCTTTCTAGAAAAGGCCTCTTGGAGAGGACTTTGAGCTGAGCACTGGAGGATGAGGCAAACCAATCGTGCAAAGAACTGGAGGAAAAGCTTTCTGGGTGGTCTAGAAAGGAAGATGGAGGCGTGCACGTTTCTATCACCCTTTCCCTGCAGACAGGCAGTGCCAGCCTCCAGAGGCCAACCCAGGTGAGCTCTCTCTTCCACCAGTTTACCAGTTTATCTCTTTTGAATATGCTTGAAGACGGGGTCAGTTTGGTTTCAAAGAGGAAGAAGCAGAGGGTTCCCTGAGGGCCGTCCGATCTCAACAAGATCCTCCAGCTCAACTTGACCAGGGAAACTTGTGCCCAGTGAGCTGTGGGGGGCAAGGGCCATGAGAGTGTGTTTACCTAGAAACCAATAGATGGGTAAAGCCTCACTTGTTTCAAAGTATCTTTTTATCCCCCTTCAAGAAGAGAGCCTTAGAAGAATTGTAAAGAACTTCAGTAGGTCATAAGTAATGTATGAAAATAATGGATAAAAGAGACCTTAACATTCATTCCTCACCAGGGCTCACCAAGCCCACAGGCTGCCCCAGCAGCATGCACAGTGGCCAGGGCCCAGCTTCAAGTATTGAGAGGTCACCACTGCTGTGGTTAACTGCCCAGCCAGTGGGCTGAGCGTACTTCCTGGGTCAGAGGAAGATGGAAGGCAGAGTCACAGGCGCTAGGGGCAGGGAGGCATCAGCATGTACAGGAACTGAAGCTGCAGGGGCGTGTGTGGTGGCCAAGGGAACATGGTTGGGTCTCAGGATATGGCGGGTGTGTCACTGGAAATTGATGTGCTGTGATTTTCATTGGTTGGTGACCCATGTACCATGTTGCCCTGGTTGGAAGCTTCATGAGGGTGGGGTGGGGGCGTTATCCTGGGCTGTGGCTGCAAGTTGGCTCTCTTCTTGGTCCCTAAAGAGAAGTCCCCACATCCATAGCTTAGAACTGGGGAACTGGCAACCTTCATCTGCAAGAGATAGACACCCAGCTTCTGCTCCTTCCTCCGCTTCATTCTCTATGCCTGTGTAGGTCTTTCCTCCTAAAGGCAAAATTCGTTTTTTTTTTTTCTGTGAGCTCAAGCAGAAAAGTCACGAGGAGGAAGGTGCTTGGCTCAGTTTGGGTCACTGCACCCATCACCGTGGCTGGAGGAATGGGGCAATCTAATTGGCTATCCTGGATTATATGGTCCTCTAAAGGTCAGCCTCACCAGGATCAATGGAATCCCTGAAGGGTGGACAAAGAAAAAAAAAAAAGGTCTTTCCACTATCATTTCAGTTTGCATAGCTCTTTAAGACATACAAAACACCGTCGAGTGTGGTGGCTCACACCTGTAATCCCAGCACTTTGGGAGGCCGAGGCTGGTGGATCACCTGAAGTCAGGAGTTCTAGACCAGCCTGGCCAAGATGGTGAAAGCCCGTCTCTACTAAAAATATAAAAAAACAGCTGGGCATGGTGGCGGGTGCATGTAATCCCACCTGCTCAGGAGGCCGAGGCAGGAAAATCGCTTGAATCCGGGAGGTGGAGGTCGCAGTGAGCCAAGGTTGTGCCACTGCACTCCAGCCTGGGTGACAGAGTGAGACTCAGTTTCAAAAACAACAACAAAAAAGACTTACAAAGCACCTTTTTAGGGGCCCTGTGAGATCATACGATCTCTGGTGAAGAAACCGAGGCTCACGGTGATTGGGCGGAAGCCATACAACCTTCACTGCTTGGGAAGGTTTACAAAAGTGATACCAGCCATGTCAGGAGATTGTGGGGATTTGTGGAGCAAAATGGGCTGTGTTTTTCTGCAGACATGAGATTCTGGCTCACCCCTTTGATTATCCTGCAGAAATAGCTCCTGTGACCCAGCCAGAGATGGCAGGAGTACCCAAGCCATCCTGAACCCTGGTCAAGGCAGCGAGAAGCTGAAGAACTATTTCTCTGAAGGGCTGACTCTAGGGCCAGCTCGAAGTCCTCTTCTGCTCTAGGGAGCTGCTGACGCCCTGGTAGTAGCCAGCCATTCGTGGACATAGAGGAGAAGGAGGCGACATCCAGATCGTGCTAAGCTGGCCCCGCACTGTGTCCATAGGCCTTTCTGTGGCATGGACAGGTGGAGCTGCCTGTTTTACCTTCCACTCCCACCATTTTGGTTTTTCCCAATTCAAGGCTGCTCTTGATGATGGATTTAACTTGATTTCTCCTGGATAACCACAGAGCAGTAAAAGACATTTGCCACCATTCACTGAACTCTTACAACAGGCCAGACGCTCTTTTGATCACCCTACAAACCTTGCTTTATTAATGGGGGTGGTGTGTATTTATGGACAACAGAAGGGACCCACATTGTGGTCTGTCCTTGGGAAGGGTGCTTCCGGCAGAAGTTATTCTATAAAAGGCTAGAGAAAAAGTCACTGTTAGGTTCAAAGAAAGAGATTCATTCTCCATCCAGACAGTTCAGTACAGTCTTCTGTATCCCCTTAAGATCCTTGCCAAGAGATTGCTGAGGAGCTGACTGGAAAGAGATTTCACAATACCTGTTCAGCATTAAGGAGAAGACAGAGGGCTGGCTGTGCAGACAGAGTAATCCGGGTTGAGCCCACGAATGCAGGAACCTGTGAAGACGGGGATCAACAGCCCTCCAAGTGTTACCCCTGCCGAAGTCAAGCCCCTCAGGTGGCCGGTCAGTGCCAACACTTGACTCAGCCAGGCAGCTTGTCATAGGATGGGAGTCATTTATTTGTCCTTGGCAGCTAACTTGCCCACTTTGAGCCTCAGTTTCCACATCTACAAAATGGAAAATATTACTTACCTTACATGTGGAAGTGAAAACCTGTTAAGGGTTTTTAGTAGCATTAAAAAAAATGAAGCCAATTCCGGGCCGGGTGCGGGGGCTCATAGTTGTCATCCTAGCACTTTGGGAGGTCGAGGCAAGGTGGAGCACAAGGACAGCCATGCGACACCAGCCTAGCCAACATGGTGAAACCCCATCTCTACTAAAAATACAAAAAATTAGCCAGGCGTAGTGGCGGGCACCTGTAATCCCAGCTACACGGGAGGCAGAGGCAGGAGAATAGCTTGAACCTGGGAGTTGGAGGTTGCAATCAGCAGAGATTGCGCCACTGCACTCCAGTCCAGGCAACAGTGCAAGACTCTGTCCCAAAAAACAACAACAACAATAAAAAAAAAAAAAAAAAAAAAAAAACAAGCGAATTCCACACTTTCCCACCATCGAGATGCTGACCCTGAAGCATCAAGTCTTCTCAAGGGAAGACCAACACTGGCTCCAGCTCCCCTCTTTCTGGGTCACCAAAGCGGTGTTTTCTATGTCTCTATATGATTTGGCTTTTCTCTCGATGTGTGGGCGCCTCTAAATATCCTGGTCTTTATGTTTTGTGGGATTCCAGAAATACAGCTTAGAGCTAGCATTGTCCCATGGGTCTCTGGCGGTCCCTGGGCTGCATTCCTGGAAATCTGGGCTGCTGATGTGCTCTCAGGCTTGCAGGTGGTTCTTCTGTTTCTTGGACCTTCTGGCAGAGGCAGGGGTGACTGCACATGCTTGAGATGCTGGTGGACCCTCTGGTTACATAGGAGGTCAGTTTCTGCCCTTGAGGAGCTCACTATCTGGTGAGGAAATTCTCATTGGATGGAGATCAAAATCAATCATAATAATAAGTATGGTTTATCAAGCACCGGCTGTGGGCCAAGTTCTTTGCATGTGTCACCTTAGTCAAGGTGTTGGGCATGGTTCAAAATGGCATTAACTCCAGGCCTCAGGTTGCCCCAGTTCTACCTGGACTCCATCACTTCTCCCCTGTGGGGTTTCTGTGGTTGCTGTCTTCAACAGGAGCAACTGCAAAATGGGAAACAAGATACTATGCTATTATGGAAAACAAGGTATCATGCTATTATGGGCTGCAAAGATCAGTCAGTGCCTCCCTCTCCACCCCAATGCAGAATCTTATGGCTGGACTAGAGGATGTGGCTTAGGTAGGAGGTAGATCTAAATGGTTGTCCTACTCTGAACCTTTCTGTAAATCCCAAGATGATGAGGTGAAGAGAGTGAAGAAAGAGCAATAGAGGAGGTCAACCCTGGGGAAGCAGGCCATGACCAAGTTTGCCAACCCAGAGAATGTGGGCGGAGAGGGAGGAGCTCCAGAGAGAAGTGAATGTGGGACGCTGGCACACCCGCAACCTTGACTCCCAGAAGGTGGGATGTTTCCTCATCTGGGAGCAGGACCATTAGATGTGCAAACCCTCCACCCTGGAGGGTGGAAAACGAGATAGGTGGCGATGACGGGGAAGGTGTAGCGTCTTCCTTCTCCGTCGAATCCCCACAACTCTGCATGCTGTATAACCCAGAGGAGTCTCTATTTTATTCACTTCCTTTGCAAAGGGATTGCCAGGCACCCACCCACTCACAGTCTTGGCATTCCCTCTTTTCTCTGCCTGGAACACCCTCTCCCAGCTGATACCATGTGTGTTTCCTCACTTTGGGTCTTTCACAATAAAATGTTGCAATATTGGGGTAGAGTTGTGTAACCTCACCCCACCCCCATCCTGCCTCCACCCCCAATTCATGTCCATCTGGAATCTCAGAATGTGACTTTATCTGGAAATAGTGTTTTTTGCAGATGGGATTAGTTAAGATTAGAGTAGAGTGAGCCCTAAATCCAATGACTGTGTTCTTATAGGGAAAGGAGAGGGAAGAAGGCTGTGTATGACAGGCAGAGAGTGGAGTTGTACTACCAAGAGCCGAGGAACACCAAGGATTTACGGCAACCTCGGAAGCTAGAAGAGAGGCTGATACGGTTAGGCACTGTGTCCCCTCCCAAGTCTCATTTTGAATTATAATCCCTATCATCCCCATGTGTCAAAGGAGAGACCAGGTGGAGGTGATTGAATCGTGGGAGCAGTTTCCCCCATGCTGGTGAGTGAGTTCTCACGAGATCCGATGGTCTCATAAGGGGCTCTCCCCGCTTTGCTTGGCACTTCTCCTTCCTGCTGCCTTGTGAAGAAGGTGTCTTGCTTCCCATGCTATGATTGTAAGTTTCCTGAGGCCTCTTTAGCCATGCTGAACTGTGAGTCAGTTAAATCTCTTTCCTTTATAAATTACCCAGTCTCGGGGAGTTCTTTTTAACAGTATGAAAATGGACTAACCCAGAGGCATAGAGCAAATGGACTCTCCCCAGAGCCTCCAGAAGGAACCTGCTGACACCTTGATTTTGGCCTTTTGGCCTCCTGAACTCTTAGGGGATCAATTTCTGTTGCTTGAGCCACTCAGTTTGTGGCTCTTTGTTCCAGTAGCCCTAGGAAACTAGATAGCTACCCCTGACTGAACCCCCACCTTGCAACTGCCCTACCACTCCTGCTTAGCACTTGTCTCCACCTGGTGTGGCACGTGTTTTACTTCTGTGTCTTCCTGATTGTCAGCCTCCCTCCTTGGAATGTAAGCTCCACCAGGTCAGGGGTTTCTCTCTCTTTTCTCTCTGCTGCATCTCCGCCATCTAGAACAGTGTGTGGAAAATAGAAGGCACTCAGTAAGTATTTGTGAGTGGATGAATGAGTGACTTCAGTTGCTGATTTATTCCCTTTCCTTGAGAATACCTTTTTCTTTTTATGGGATTATTGGAATCCAAAGAAACCATCTTAGCCCTCTGTCCTCAAACAGTAGTGATTAAAACAAAAAAAAGGCACTTGTTAGACCAGGGATATAACATGCACCCTTTGAGAGATCTCCCTTTGCTTCCAGTGGCCTTGGCTGACTGCCAAGCTTTTATCCCTTCTTGCCATCGCTGCACAGTATTCAATGGTCTCAGTCTCCAAAAGGCAGCCAGGAAAGAAAACTCAAAGACTGGTTCTTTGGTGGTCAACCCATAGGTCCTGACCCCTTGGGTCCTACCACCTTCTTTATTTAAGTTGCTCTTTCTTGTGACTTCTGCAGAATTGGATGGCAGTCGCTAAAAATGACCCTCGTCACTTATTCTCTGGAGAAGCACACAGTATGCAATTGCTTTGCCAAATGCCAACAATTGAGAAAAAGGCAATCGTTTCAGCTATTGTCTGGGCTTCAGGGAGCCATAAGGGCTCAGCATTGAAACAATAACGGGCATCTCAAACAAGCCCAGGAGGGATGGCTGGTATCAGAGGAGGGAGGTCTGTGCCAGCCACTAGTGAGAAAAGCCAGGTTGCCTCCAGCAGTAATGAGGACAGTCTTATCAACAAATGGCAGCGGCCTACTCCAAAGGCCAGCTACGTCCAGTGGGGAAGCCATGAAGGCTGTGTGTGACAGGTAGAAAGGGGACTGGGAGAGAACTCAGGCTGATGAGGAGGGCATATTGAGTATCCTAGGATCACTGCTTGGGGGCCATCCCTCAAAACTTACGGGTGAGGGGCGGGAGGCCCAGAGAGTGAATGTGAAGCCAAGAAGAGCAGGGACAAGAAAGGTAGAGAAGAGAGGAGAGGAGAGGGGAGAAGGAAGAGGAAGAGAGGATGCGTTCTGACCATCCTGGCCATGATTTTTGTTACTGGTTCGTGTCCCCGAGGTCACTGGACTTGCCCTTCTGGTTCCTGCAGCTCTTCTCCAATTCTCTGAGCTACTCCAGCATCCTTCTGATGAAGCCCCATATTGACTAAAGCTTTTGAGTTGGGTGGAAATCTCCTGGAACTGAGAGGGTCCTGATGAATACCCTAGCAGTGTGAAGAGAAGAGGAAAAGAGAGAATAGAGACTCTCCTAGGCCACCAGCATCCTATCCCTAGCACCACCACAGTTCAGCATACATTCCTTTGAACAGAGGTGTTTTGAATCCTTCTCAATACAGTGCTCCAGGCGTTGGAATTGGCAATAATTGAAACATGTTTGTCATCCTCGATGTAGAGTCCAGACTTAGGTTACCAAATTTATTCCTTGAAACAACCCTATGAAGGTGACACCCTCATTCCACTAAAGAGAAAACTGTTGCCAAAGTGGGTCAGTGGCACAGCTAGTACCTGCTAAAGCTGGTCTGTGTGAACACTAAACCCAAGCTGCTTCCACAATTCCCCATGAAATCAAGTGGAGCTTCCTGGACCCAGGGCTTCAGTGGGACTTCAGAGCCACAACTGGAGTGGAACTCTCCTTCTGTCTCAGTGAAAGTGGTTATTCTGAAGGAAGTAGCTCTACAATCACAACTGTTGCCAAATCTCAGTCAGATGATGGCTGAGAAAGACAATTTGAGATTGGTCCACAAAAAGTTGTACAGGGGGTATATTTATCATAGAAAGCTTGGCCACAAATACAATCTGCCTGTCTGCAAATATCTCTGTCTGTAGAAGAAGGTTACTAAAGAATTCCACTTCCCAAGAGGTACACGGTGAGATACCTGTGAGATGTGTATATCCCTGGCGTTATTTATCTGATACATCTTTAACTACATTTGGTTACTTTTGTTGTTAAAATTAAGTTGTTCTTTTTCATTTCCCCTTGAAACAGAACTACCCTGTAAGGATTTAAACAGTTGATTGAATTTTGCCTGGAACATGCAATCATGCCAAATAAATGTATTCTGAGCAGCCACTATTGCTTTTAAAAATTCTAGAGAAAATTCGATCAAATGAATAGCTACAAAGTATAAATGACCTAAAATGACTTTGTATACTTTGGTGGACTTGTGCAGGGGTGGGGGGGCAGGTGTCAATATTTATAAAGACTTATGCAACGTATCCCTAATGGGCTGATTTTAAATAGGATACATTAAAATCAGAGTTTGAGTGACAGTTAGACATTTGGGGCAATATAGTAATGATTCTCACGTCAGTCTAAGAACAAACTTGCAAGTCATTTAGTTAGGCCAATTTACATTTGGTGTGGGATGAAGGACCCAAATAATAGAATCTTCTTTGTTCTCTATTTCTTTTGTCTCCAGAGCATTAATTGACAATGAAAAGGGGAGAGTTGGGGAGAGAAAGAGAAAAGGGGAGAGTGCTGTCATGGACAGTGGAGTAAAATTGTGGCTGGGTTCAAATTGTGGCTCCACCCAGTGGTAGTCATTAGGGCTTCCCATTAAGAGTTCTCCTCTCCTGGCACATAGTGGACTCTAGTTTCCACCCTCCTGGCAGTTAGACGTGGCCATGTGACTTGCTCTGGCCAATAAGATGTTGTTAGTGAAAGTGCTGATGTCATTTCCAGGGAGAAGTCTCTAAGAGCCAGCACACAATTTGCTGATTTCCTTCATCTGTCACTCCCACAGATGAGGTTGCAATGGTAGAGATCTATCAGCCTGGGTCCCTGGTGAGGATGCTGTTGAGCAGAGCCACCTGACAACTTGTGATAAATGGAGGGTAGCATGAGTGAGAAAACTTTGTTGTTTTAATCACTGAGTGATGTGGTTTGGCTGTGTCTCTACCTAAATCTCATCTTGAATTCCCACATGTGGGAGGTAACTGAATCATGGGGGCAAATCTTTCCTCTGCTGTTCTCGTGATAGTGAATAAGTCTCACAAGATCCGATGGCTTTATAAGGCAGAAATTCCCTGCAGAAACTCTCTTTCTTCTTTGCCTGCCACCTTCCATGTAAGTCATGACTTGCTCCTCCTTGCCTTCCGCCATGATTGTGAGGCCTCTCCAGCCATGTGGAACTGTAAGTCCATTAAACCTCTTTTTCTTCCAAGTCTTGGATGTCTTTATCAGCAGTGTGAAACAGACTAATACACTGAGATTTTAGAAGTGTTTGTTACCAATGCATACTCTAGGCTACCCTCACCAACCCGCCGTGTGACCTTGGCAAAGTGCTCAACCTCTCACTTCTCAGTTTCTTCTTTTGGCAAATGGAGATCCTGACTCATCTAAATTATTTTCAGAATTAAATGGAAAAGTACATGGAAATGGTATGCCTGGCCTACAGGAAGTGCTCACTAAACATTAGCTGTCACTATTTTATATGTGGGTAGGTAGAAAGAATACATCTCTATGTATTAAAAGCCTCCTTTCATATAATTGTGTAATTATATGAAATTAATTACAATTAATTTCATATCATTGTGTTTATGTTCATGCATTAATATCTGTCCTTAGCCTGAGTCACGATGGAAGCTGAAAAGGATGTTGGGGGTGGGGGAAGACCCCTTCTCCTCTCCCTTGCTTTCTTAAGGTAGCTATTTGTTGAGGGTGAATATGCCAACAGTGTGGTGCAGAATAGAGGATGGCACAGTCAGTGCCCAGGTTATGAGCCCCTGGCCCCACACCACTCATGCTTTTAAGTGGCCAGATTGTTCCATCCTCACCTTCCACTGACCCACGAATGCCGTGAATGCTGCTGGTAGAACCTCTGCCACGGTTGCTGCTGGAAATTAGTGCAGCTCCTGCCTCTGTCATTACTCTCGCCAAATGGAGTTCATGTGGTCTTTGCTTTCTCCTGTCACCAGTTTCTACAGGGAAAGGGACTCTGCCTCAGATTGTAGTGAATTACCTCCTTTCCTTTCAAACTCCTTAATCAAATTTACAAGGTCCATACCTTGCTGGGGGCCAGATCTAGCCCTTGGGATTCTACCACCTGCAAATTCCTTCAAATATGTCCTGCAGGCATTCTGAATGCACTGTGGTTTCCTGAGTGCATTGTGATCCCTTGTTTCTGTCTATTTGCACATACCATTTGAACCCTCACCCTCCCTTTTGTTTCTGCATCTGTTGTCACACAGATATAGTGTGTTTGTCATCTGGCTTACTCCTCCAGGCAGTCTTCTAGATTGTGCAGGACCTGGGCAGGAGCTCTGCTTTTATGCTCTCATAATACTTATCATCCTATAATACATTTCCCTGTTTCCTTATCTATTCTTAGCAAATCATGAGTTCCTTCAAGGCGGGCTATATGTTTTGTTCACCATTGTGTCCAAAGTCCTATGACAGTGCCTGGTGCATGTTAAGACTCAAGAAATAGTTGAAGAATAAATGAACAATGTTGAAGAAATCAAAGGAGTGCAGTCTTCCTCTTTATTTCATGCTCATGGGAAAAGCCATCCTGCCCGCTTGACTCTGCTTCTGGCAGGAGCATAAGGGGATAGTTTGTGGAGAGAAGGCTCATTTGTCCCCCTGATGTCCCTCTTACAGGTCTGGGCCACCTTCACACCCCAGAATTTTTCTTTCATCACCAGAGTTGGTGTGTGATGATTCTTGTCATAATCAAAAGTCTTTCTAGGAACTATTATTTTAGCTCACATTGCTTCTTGGTGTAACATGGTCTTCATATTAGTTTCATGGGGCTCCTGTACCAAATTAGTACAAACTGGTGGCTTAAAACAACATAAACTGATTCTCTCACAGCTCAGTGGGCTAAAAGTCCACGATCAAGGAGGTGGGAAATTCGGTTTCGGATGAGGGCTTGAAGATGGCTGCCTTCTTGCTGTGTCTTCACTTGACATTTCCTTTCCTAGTGGTGGAGGTAAGGAAGATGTCTCTGGGGTCCCCTCCTTTATTTATAATGACATCAATCCTGTCAGATTAAGGCCTTACCTTTATCACATCATTTATCGTTAATTACCACTTGTGATGGTTAATATTGAGTGTCAACTTGATTGGATTGAAAGATGCAAGGTATTGTTCATGGGTTTGTCTGAGAGGGTTTTGCCAAATGAGATTAATAATTGAGTTAGTGGACTGGGAAAGGAAAACCTACCCCCAGTCTGGGTGGGCACAATCTAAACAGCTGCCAGTGCAGCCAGAATGAAAGCAGGCAGAAGAATGTGAAGAGACTAGACTGGCTTAGCCTTTCAGCCTACATCTTTCTCCTGTGCTGGGATGTTTTCTGCTCTCAAACATCAGACTCCAAGTTCTTCAGCTTTGGAACTCAGACAGGCTTCCTTGCTCCTAGACTTACAGATGGCCTATTGTGGGACCTCATCTTGCAATTGCGTGAGTTAATATTCCTTAATAAATCCCCTTTATGTATATGTCTAGCCTATTAGTTCTGTCCCTCTAGAGAACCCTAATATACTCCCTAAGAACCCTCTTTCCAAATACAGTTGCATTGGGGTTTAGGGCTTCAACATGCAAATTTTGGGGTACCCAGAATCTGTACCTTTCTTTAACAAATGTTTCTGCAAAATGGGAAAAAAGCCAGATACATTATGAGAAGTCAACACTAAATAAAGATGTTTTCATTACTGGGTGCATTTGCCATCACCCAATTTATTTTTTTCAGGAAAACTATACCCAAGCAATAATCAACACTTGGTTCATTTCTTTTTCATTCCAAGAGTTGGTGAATAGCTGTCTTTATAATTCACATTTTGTTAAATATAAGATAAAATAAACCTGGTTTTATTATTGAGATGATAGTCACATAATATAAAGCTAACCATTTTCAGTGGCATTTTGTACATTCACAATGTTGTGCACCTACCACTTTTATCTAGTTCCAAAACATTTTTATCACCCCCCCTCCAAAAGATCCCATACTCATTAAGGAGTCACACCTGATTTTCCCGTCCTCTAACCTGTGGCCACCATTACTTTCTATCTGTATGGATTTTCTGATTTTGGACATTTCGTGTAAATGTAATATATGGCCTTTTGTGTCTGACTTCTTTCAGTTAATAGATTATTTTCAAGGCTGATCCATGTTGCAGCATGTTTGAATACTGCTTTTGTGAAATTCTATTCTATTATGTGGATATAGCACATTTTGATTATCCACTCATCTGTTGACAGACACATGGGTTGTTTCTGTCATTTGGTTATTGTAAATACTGCCCTAATTTTTAACTTTCTCTCTTCAAGGCAAATTCCAGTTTAAACCTTACTGCCACCATGTAGTGGACATTTTGTTTCCCACTTGAGTGAATTTCCTTTAGGGGATCCTTGGGCAGCATAGTTTATCCTTGAGTAAGCATCCTCATTATTTCCTCACCGTAGAACTGGCACCACAACTCCAGTCAGGGGCTTGTTTTGTTAGGTGAGGCTGACTCCCTTCCCTGCCCGCATCCCCCAGAGAAAATCCAATTTACTAAAAGCCAACATTCCTTTACTATTCTGAATTGCCCAGGCTTTACTATAAAGAAAATAGAAAACAGCAATAAACAATCTTGTTCTTAGTAAATGCTTGTTGTTTATTGCTTAGGGTAGAAAGCCAACAATGTGTTATGAGGAAAGCAGATTTATTTCTCTTTTTGGAAAGAGTTGCTCTATGTTTTCCATTTTCAGATGCCAAGGAATATTAGCTTCCAGCTTTCATTAATTGGGTGCTTATACCTCCATCTCTGGTAATTAGAATCCTCAGTAAAATGTACTAGTCCTATGTTGTATCCTAGTAAATGGAGCAAATTGAGCATGGGTACAAATGTAACAAACCCAAATATCTTTTAGGATTGTGAAATAATTGCAGGTAACTTGGAATATACAGAGAAGCATAATGAAGAGAAGAGAAATCACACAGAAGCCCACAACACAGGAATGAGCTGTACGTACTAATGATGATGTGAATCTGCTGTCGGCAGCAGATCCTGGGGTGGCCTCTGAGCCCCCATCCATGCTACAGATTCCAGACATGGACAGTCTGCTGAGGCCAGCACTTATCCCCTTTTGAAGAAAGCATCTTGGCTACTCTGTTAATCAGCTGGGTGTGTAGAACTTTACGAGAGCGGCTAACAGCAACAAGGCATATAGATGCTTTGAAGTCTAACCCAAAGGCAGTTCATACTTCGCAGCCTTTTAAAAATGCCTTCATCTTTACTTCTAAAACTGCTGTGAATGCCAGAGCAATGGGAAAGAGCCAGGTTCAAGCCTCACAGTACTGGAGTGCATCAAATAACCCTGGGCAACAGTGTTCTTGCTCATTTCTTACTTAAATGGTAGTTTTTCACTTGATTATATAGCGTCTGTCTCCTGCTTATAGAAATAAGGGTTTAAAAAAACAAGAAAAAGGAGATTTTTTATATGTAAATCAGAATGTTCTGAAACCTACAATTACATCTATTCTCCAGCTTGAATTAACAACTTGAATCAATCGACCAGTCAATCATGTTGCCAACCAATCATTTAGGTTCTCTTGAGCAGAAGGCATTTGTGTGTGTGTGTGTGTGTGTGTGTGTGTGTGTGTGTGCGCACGCGTGTGTGTGTAAAAGAAGGGTTAATGATGATCGGTAAGGGATAATTAGGCTTCTACTTTTTTGGCAGCCTTCCCCTGTTTCTTCACCTTGCTTCCAATTCCCATCATTAATCCCAGGGTCAAGATATCTGGCTGAGCTTCAAGAAGGCACATTTATCCCAGGTCCAACCAAGTAGCAGGGCTATTTGTTTTCCATTACATATTTAGTAAGTACCTGCTTGAAAAGATGTTCAACATTTTCAGCCATCAGTAAGACACAGTTAAGTCCACAATCAGATAGCACTCTACACTTATTAGAATGACAGGAATAAAAAATAATGACAACACCAAATGCTGGCAAGGAAGTAAGAAAATAATCATGCATACATTGCTGGTGGGAATTTATTTTATTTTTGAGACAGAGTCTTGCTCTGTTGCCCAGACTGGAATGCACTGGCATGATGTCATGTCAGCTCACGGCAACCTCTGCTTCCCGGGTTTAAGTGATTCTTGTCTCTCAGCTTCATTTACCCTCAGTAAAAGGGTAGTGTGTGGTGAAGACTTGAGCTAGAGAAGTGGCCGTGGGAACGAAGAGGAGGATGTGACTGGAGAGGAGTTGGTGGATAAGATTGCTTGGGTGCTCAGGATGAGAGAAAGATCAATTTGGCCACATGTCCTGACCCTAATATAGCATCTCACCCTATCACCCCTGTCCTGCCTTGCAAGGGGCCTCCCTCTGTCACCTAGTCAACTCATCTGTCCTTGCTGTTTTCCTTGAGTATTGCTTCATGAGGAGACGTCTCACCCACAAGCCTGCCATTTGCTCTCCTTTCACTCACCCTGTCCTGGACTCCTTGGGCCTCCCATCTCCTCTACTCTGCATTACTGAGGATGCTCTGCCTGTGGTCTAGGGAGGGAATGGTGACTGCATAACTTCAGAAACCTGTGACATCTTAACTTTGAATCTCAAAGCTAAATTAGTAATAAAAATAGTCTGTGGTAGCTGATATGGTTTGAATCTGGGTCTCCACTCAAATATCACCTTTAATTGTAATCCACATAACCCCCACATGCCAAGGGCGGGACCAGGTGGAGGCAATTGAATCATGAGGGCCGTTGCCCCATGGTGATCTCGTGATAGTGAGTGAGTCTCACGAGATCTGGTGGTGGTATAAGTGTCTGGCATTTCCCCTGCTCACACTCACTTCATCTTGCTGCCACGTGAGGAAGGTGTCTGCTTCTTCTCTGTCTTCTGCCGTGACTTAGGTTTCCTGACGGCTCCCCAGCAATGTGGAACTGTGAGTCAATTAAGCCTCTTTCCTTTATAAATTACCCAGTCTCAGGTGTTTCTTCATAGTAGCGTCTAGTACAAGTTGCATGTGCTGTTTCTTCTGCTGGAATTCTTTTCCACTCTTCTCCACCTGTCTCAGTGTACAAAAATAATACACATGCTTATCACTCAAATTTCAAACAAAGCAGGAAACTATAAAGTAGGAGGTGAAAATCCCCTTAAACATCCAACCCACTCCCCAGACTTACTTTGTAAACGATACTGTGTATCTCTTAAAATTTCATTGAACACATAAAATTGCTTTTTCCTTTGGTTGGTTTAATTTATAAGTACTATTATAAAGTAATAGTAGTAGTTAACTCACCCTAAGTCTGAGTTAGTAGCCCTTCTCTGTAAACTCAGAGCATTCTGTATATACACTATGAGAGCAATTACCACAATGAATTGCAAATGTTCATTTGTTTGTAGTTCTAGCTAAACGGTAAGCTCTTTGAAGACAGGCACTGTTGTGTTTATCAATGCTTACCCAGTGTCCAGTATGTTGTAGGCAATCAATAAATGTTTCTATAATGACTGAATGAGCCCCACTAACTGGGACTCTTCTTATTTATAGTTTTCTCCAGAGAACCTGGAGGTATTTCTACACAAAGTGCCATCACTCTTGCCCATGAGTTCACTTTTTATGTGGTTACATAAAAAGCTCCTCAAACTCTCTTTGGTAGAAGCTTGCTAAATGCTCCCTCAAACCTATTCCTTGCCAGGAAAATCACTAGATTTCCCAGCCTTTGTGCATCTGGATGAGGCCATGTTACCTATGAAATGTAAGCAGAAGAGATGGGTGAGCAGGACCTGCAGCCAAGGCGGTTAAGGGCAAGAAAGTCTTCTCCATGTTCTCTCTCCTTTTCCTGACCACCAGCCAGGTCCAACAAGGACTCCGAGACTCTAAAGCATAGTCAAGCGGCCAGGTGAAGGCGCCTGAGGCACCAAATGACTGTATGGAGCAGAATCTTTGATTATGTGCACTGGGCTGTGACTGTGCCACTCAGATTTTGGGATTGCTTGTCACAGCAGTTACTCACCTCTAACCAAATGTACCCTCAGACGTGATGACCCTATGTCCCTTCCCAAGAATGATCTGCTTTGACCCACTCTCACCCTTGTTTATTGATGTATTATTTACTGCTGGAGGAATATGCATATCTATATTCACTTGACTTGACTCTGGCGACACAAGGGAATTGTAGATACATTTGGACCTCTGTGTTTCTTATGGCAAAATATTGGCCTTTTGCTGCTTCTGTTCTGCAGGGCCCTGGTTGCTTTAGGTCTAATCCTCATCCAGGTACTTATGCTGGGCTGGTTTTTAGCCCAAACCCTCTGGGCTCTCAGAGCAAGGAGTAGTAATAGCTCGATGTGTTATTGCTAAAGCTGCACTAATGGACAGTGGACCAGAGCTGAGCTCTCTCAGAGGTGGTCTGGGGTCAATGTGCATTTTAATTTCTCCACTCTTAAGTTTTGTGACTTTGCTCAATACCTGTGATATTTCTTGCCCTTATAGTCAAAAATCAGGTTTTCCTTTCTTCTTTCATTTCATCCTTTCCCCCTTCCTTCTCTTATTTCTTTCCTTCCACAAATATTTCCCGCTGAACTCTAAGTTCTGTAACAACACAAATCAAGGCTTTTATTCATCACTGTGTCCCATTACCCAGCTTGGTACTTAGCACATATGAGAGGCTTAATATATGGAGGTTGAATAGGGTTGGATATGAGCCTGAACCATAGTAGATGCTGAGGAGGCACGAATGAAAAAAATACAATTTATACCCTTATGCAACTCACAATCAAACTCAAGATTCTTCAGGAAGTAGCAATGATAATAACAACCACAGCTATTGTTTATAGGATACTCACCGTGCACCTGGCACTGCTTTAAGCCTGACTAATTTTTGAGAGCAGGAGGTGGGGGCACAGTACCAGGGGCCTTTGTTGTAGCTGATGTGGCTTCTGCAGAGGTTCTGAGACCTTTTACAGCTGCTCTGACTGGCAGGCAGCTCAGAAGTGTGGGGGAAATGTTGGATTTAAAGCACTTCAGAGAATCCCAAACTAGTTTACACCCCCCCAGAGCCGAAGTAAATGACATGAGACCCAGCCCTGCCAAGCTTTTCTGGATCTCATGACCAATCCCATGAAAGCCGTGCAATTCCTGACTTGTGTCTGAGACTCCAGAACTATTCTGTCTGCCTCCAAGTGTTCATGGAACTCTGATGCATCAAAAGAAAGCCCTGAGAAAATATGACGTTTTAGAACTGTTTTGAGCAAGAGATATTTTGATGTGGCCTGAAAAATAAAATAAACCTGTTTATAAAAATGACTAAGTAACGCATAATGGAGTCTCTCCATATTTCTGACATAAGAAGGACAATGTGTTTGTGTTGGGACATGTTCTAAATTTCTAGAGAAAAAAATGGCACCCCAGCAGTTAGTGTTGCTTTAGAGGTATGTATATTGGGACGAATGTACTTTGAAACCCATTCAGTTGCAGTGATCTGGAGTCTTCTCTATCCCTGACCTTGACCCCATGTCTTTACTCATGTGGCAGAGACTATTTGTCCATCAGTAGCCGTGCTTCCCAGCTTCTGTATTTAATTTTCAGCTGGGTACATGGCTTCCCAGAATAAAGACTACATTTTCTCCAGCCTCCTCTGTAGCCAGGTGTGGCCAAGTGACTAAATTCTGGCCAATGGAAGCAAGCAGAATTTATGCATCTTGTGGGTTATGTCCTCAAAAGGAGAGCTGTGCTACATTCATCCCCATTTCCTATTCCCATTATCTGGAATGAGAAAGATTGAGCTGTCCTGGAGCATGTAGCTGGGGGGTAATGAGGCAAGAAGGGGTAGGAACCAGGGTCTCTGATATCCATCCAGGATTAGTCTCATCTGGACAGTTCTATAAATCAGAAAGAAAGGGAATACCTTCATTTGGTTTAAGCCATTATTACTTTGGGTTTCTGTTATAACAGCTGAACCCATGCTCTGATATACTTGCCCAGGCATGGTGTTTGGGAGGGAGGGGCTTGGAGATGGTATAAAAAGTAGGATGGGTAGAGTTTGAACATGTCTGTTGCAAACTTGGGGACAGACAGCTATTTCCCATTTTCTGTAGCAGTGTTATAGTTGTTTCTCTTTGAAACAATCAGTTCTGCTGCAGGATCTGATGGCAGCCAAGTTCATGAAGGTCGCAGGAGAGAAAAGCTGTCTTACAGAAACATTCTCCACGTGAGTGATGTAAGCCTCCTGCTGGCCTAAAGGGGAAATCCAAGGAATCAGGAACAATCAAATCAATCACCCCTTTGACGTCCTTCTCTCTCTTTTCCGAATGAATCTTTTACTTCTTGATGCAAGGAAATAATACAATTACATAAATAATATAAATATATTAAATATATACTGTACCATATATATATTATCTGTGATGTTATACAAATACTTTGACTACGTAAAATATATTTATAAAATTTAAATATATTAAATAGCCTAAATATATTTAAATAAATATAATAAGGCAGAAATGTCAATAACGAGAACATTAACAACAGTAATAAAACAGCTACAATTTGTTGAGATGTATAATGTGCAAAGTTCTGCATTTCACTGAACCTTTTTAATGGTTCTTTCTCCATGGTGGAGTACATGGAGAGAGGTTAAGTGACTTGGCTGGAGTCACACGGTTACAAAGTTGGCAGAGCTGGAATTTGAACCCTGCATGATATGACTTCAAAGTTTAAACACTTTCCACAGTATTATGCTGCTTTGCTGATTGTTATATTGTTACAACTTACTAATATAAAAGTTGTTATAACATTTAATAATTAGCTGAACGTTAGAGGGAGTAGGGATCTTAGAGACCAAGTGGCTGAAAGGGCTAACATCAAGGAGCAAATACAACCAAAGAAATGCGGTGCCTTGCTCAAGATCACACAGTGGCAAAGTCAGGACTTGAACCCAGGACTCCTGGCTTTTCAGCCTGTGTCGTTTTCTCCTAAATTACCCTGAGAATAAACTGTTTGGATATGAAATAAACTTTTGCTATTAAGGAAGGCTGCTGTCTACTTAGAGGGTTTTTTCAGTAAAGGCACATTCAGTAGAATCACCTGGAATGAAATAAAAATACCTATGCTCAGACCCCACCCCAGAAGTACTGAATTAGAAGCTCTGATTTTAAGGCCCAGTCATCTGGGCCTTGAAAAGCACCCCAGGTGATTCTAATGAGCAGCCAGGATTGAAAACAACTGAGTTAAGATTTTGGCTATGTCTAGTCAAATATTTCCTTGGGTTTCATTTGTCCAAGGCAAAGGGGAAAAAAGGGAAAATTCATGTAGTGATATTTTCTAGTATTTTGTGGTACTTTCTCACCCTTTGTGGCACAGAAACTGATTTCACAATTACATATATATCAATAACTATGTTATGAATACTTAAATCATTACACTTATCTGCATGTTAACATATGGAGTATGGAGAGAACTTATTTGCAATCAATGAAAAGCCAAATTAATTATGATGATCATTGTGTCTTCCATTTTTTGAAAACAACACTTCTTGAAGTCCTTGAGACAGTTTAATTTACCAAATACAAATTCTGATGTGATGATTGTGAGTTACAGCCTTTGTGCAGATAATTTTGAGGGTAATGTGCAGAATTATAATCATTTTATGCTCCTCATTAACTTCCTGTATTCCAACATTTATGTTTCTAATTCTTTTTCTTTGTAATCATCAATCCACTGAAGCATAGATGAAGCAATATATGACTAAGAATAAAAACAATCTAAAACTGTATGATGATAAAGCCATATAGTAGCTAGCAGTGTTCAGTAGAATCATTGAGTCATGGGCACATTCATCTAATCTCTACTTATTGTGTTGCTTGCTCATTTGATTCACTTACATAAGCATTCCAATATATTCTGTATTACAGGGAAAAGTTTTTGATAATTATTGATTAAAATTAGAAACAAAAAGCATGGTGTTACCTTTAACCTCTTGGAGAAACTATACATTTTTGAGAATCTGCAAACAAGCAGTTGGGAAACCCTGGTATAGTGGGCAGAAAAAAAAAAGCTTAAACATTGGATTCTAACAGAACTACAATCAAATTCTGGCACTATTATTTTCTGGATATGTGAACTAAGTTAACTTCTCTGAGCTTCAGTTTTTTCATCTCAAAAATGGTTTGACAACCATTGTAAGGGTGAGAGTTGAGTCATTACCTTAGGGACAGGTACTGAATTTTACGTAATAACTTTGCAAGAGATAGGACCAGGGGCAGACATCAAAGTCATAAAAATGTTATAAGCTTGATTTGACTCCTCAACAGGTAGAAGGATTAAAGAATAAGATTTACTTAGGAAAAATTTGTTTTAACGGACATAATTGTGTTTGCTAAGTTCCATGTTAGAATGAGGAACTTAGTTCCACAGAAACAGAGCTCACTGGTCTGTCTTTGCTGAGAATAACCATTGCTGTATCATCTAAATTAGATTTATTTCTGAAGAGGTGGGTACCAGAATGATCTGTAAGACATTTTTCAATAGTAGAACACCTTTTTTTTTTAAATATTTTCTTCCCTGGTCCACTTATGTGAACTTAGGAGTAAAAAAAAAAAATGCTCTCTTATTTTATATTCATTTTTTTGTGTAAATATATGTCATGTATCTACTCTGCTATAGGAATTGTGTCAGGTAATGGAGGATGTAGTAGTGAAAAAGGTATGTTGTTTCTCTCAATGGTCATATAGTTTAACAGGGAAAACATATATCATCCAATGATTATACAAGGGTAAAATTGGAACTATGTGAAGAGCTATGAACAAGAGATATTCTGTGATGTGAGCTCATGATGTGTGTCAACTGACCTAAAGATAGGCAATCAGGGCCCAGAAAGTGTAATCTATTAGCAAAAGTCATGCAGTAACTTGGTATGACTCACTCAAGTATTAACTGAATTTATATTTACTACAAGATCATCCAAACACAATAAAGCAAACCAAAAAATGAACTCAGACTCCATTAGAGAAAAATAGTTTAGTTGATCTGGGAATACATATAATAAAATACATAGTTTGAAAACTACAAAGTATTTATTATTTGATAAAATTAAAGAAGATGTAATAAATGAAAAGATTAGAAGATTTAATATTGTAAGTGTTCTAAAATTGTTCTGTAGGAAGAATTCTAATCAGAGTCTCAATATTGTTTGTTTTTTAGTGGGTGGTAGTGGTAACTTCCAAGTTAATTCTAAAAATGTATATGGAAAAGTGAAAGACCATGAATAGAAGAGGTGATCTTGCAGAAAAACAAAGTTGAAGGACTTAACTTACCATAGAATAAGATCTGCAGAACTAAAGTTACTGTGATAGTTTAGATAGTGTTGCAAGGTTAGACAAAAAATGAAACAGAATAGAGTGCCAAAAAATAAATCCACACATACACAGCAATATGATTTATGACAAAAATTACACTATGGTTCAATGGGAAGTATCATTTTTTTCAGTAAATGGTACTGGGTCAATTAGATATCCATGCTGAAAAAATAAATCTTGATCCCTTTCTCATGCTATACATGGAAATTAATTCCAGATAGGTTGTAGATACAGATATGAAAGGTAAAGCAGTAAAGCCTTTGGAATAAAACAGAATAGACTCCTCATGGTCTTGAAGTAGAGAAATATTTTAAAACAGGTACAAAAACACTAAAGGGAAAATTTCATATGAACATAAGCATAATTTTCTTAAACATTTATGCCAACAAAAAGTCACCTTTAAGAGTAAAAAGACAGGCTACATTTTCGGAAAATACATTTGTTATATACATGTGTGTATGTATCCTCATTCATAAAGTTTGACTATTTCTTTGAATACAATTTCTGCCTCCTTTTTTCTCCTTTTGGAACTCCCATAATACCTATATTTGTTTGTTTGATAATGTTTATAAGTCCCTTAGGCCTTCTTCACTCTTTTTTATTCTTTTTTTTCCTGCTCTTTTGACTAGATAATTTTAAATGAAATGATCTGTCTTTGTGTTTACAGATTATTTCTTCTGCTTGATAAGGTTGGCTGTTGAAGTCCTCTAGTGAATTTTTAAGTTCAGTTATTCAGATCCAAAATTTCTTTTTAAAAATAGTTTCTCTGTTGATATTCTCATTTTTATATGTAATTTTCCTGATGTTATTTAGTTATCCATGTTTATTTATAACTCACTGAGCTTGCTTCAGACAATTATTTTGAAATCTTTGTCAGGCAATTTATGGATCTCCGTTTCTTTAGGATTAATTACCGACAACTTATTTTGGTCATTTGATTGTGTCATGTTTCTCTGATTCTTTGTGTTCCTCATGGGTTTGTGTTGGTATCCTCACATTTGAATAAATAGCCACTTCTCCCAATCTTTTTGACTGACTTAAACAGGAAAAGACTTTTGTCAATCAGGCTAGCTGAAGCTTCTCATACCTTTTTTATGGTTGTGTCTTCTTCAGTCTTGTGTGTGTGTAGATTCTTAATTAGAGGGACTTACTGGGTTTTTTTTGTGGGGGGGATCCCATAATCTTTTGCTCCCTCTGATATCTGATTGCTGTACTGTGGGCCAAGACATTGAAGGCATGCTCTACTACCCTCCCTGTTTCCCTGTGTAGAAGCCTTTAGTTCTGTACCTTCTCCTAATCTTGTAGAACTGTGCTGGGTATAGAAAGCTTCCCTCCTCCTTTCTTTTCTTCTTAATTGCCTCCATAAAACTACACCAGTTTTGTCAGTGCTCCAGCTGAGATGACATAGGAAACGGCCCCTCAAACTATCTGAAAGTACAGGGCATTGGATGTATGGCCTATTTTTTTTTACCCCTAGCCCCACTGCCCCTAGCACAGGGAGAAGTTGTGGACCAGGGGAACAGCTCTTAGTGCTGAGCTTCATCTTCTTGGGGCAGGGGCTGATATGGATAAAGTAAAATTGCTCTTCTTATTTCATTGCAGCTGTTCTTGATTTTATTCTTTCCTGGGGTGCTGCAACTTCTTCACTGGAGTCTGAACTTCTTGTAAAGTTATTTTGTTCTGTAGATCATTGTGAAATCAGCGTTTCTGTGAGGGAATAAGTGCTGGGACTTCCTATTCCACTATTGTGCTGACATTCTTGCTAATCTCCTTTCTCAAAAAGGGAAAATATTAAATCAGAAATATGAATCTCTTGGGGAAGGGATTCACCTTTAATTACAGGGAAATAAAGCAAAAAACTTGGTTCTAAAAGTTTTTTTTTTTTTTCCTGAGGTTCTATGTTGTATATTTATTCTCTGTCCTATTAACATAGCTGAAAGAACATACAAAGTTAAAGAATCTACTTGATAATTAATTAGATTGAAAAAAAGGTCTTGTGATGAGACTCAAGCACAGTCTGTTTTTCATTAGTTTTTATGTTTCCTGACACTTTATATAAAGAGATGAGAATTTTCTTGATATCAGATTGTCTTCCTTCAGAGATTATCTCCTATTCCCTTGAAATGTAAACTTCTATGTTTGATGGGTGTCAAGGTTTACAGAAAATGATTTGGATGTTAAAAGTCACAAAACATGACTAGTGTAAGAGATAATTATATCTAATGCATTCTACATGATCGTTTCAGTTGTATTTAAACAATAAACTGATTTTAAACTTGTTTTTCTGTTTAGAGTTAGGTCTCGTTTTCTATGTTTAATATAACTTGTGGAGATATTTAAAATTGCTGTTTCTTGCTGCAGAGGTTTTCAGTCAGTTGAAATTATACAAAAGTGTTTCAGACAATTTCAATGTTTAAACATATTGCCAAATGTTATTTATCTATAGTACTCAAATAATTATTGCTGGTTTTTTTTGATGTAGATTCTATCACATCTGTGAGAAAGAACATAAAGAACCTAATGTTTGTAGATCAACCACAGAAGGAACTGACAAAAATGACATAAAGAAGCCCATGAAAAGGAAAGTCAGGCATTCAGTGTTTTTCTGACAGTCAGTTTTTCTCATAGAGAAAACAAAGAAGCAATACCAGTACTTCTCTGGTTGTCATGGTGAATAATCTTGACAATTTTTTCAAATCGAAAACATATAGCAACATAAGAAATGCTTCACCAGACACATAATCCAAGCACTCCATTTTCTTTGAAGTAGTAAAATTTGGTGTCAGAAAAGTCTAGTTTCTGGTCCCAGCTCCATCACTGATGTCTGTGATGCCTTGAGTCTGTAACTTTACCTTAATGAGCCTCAGTGGGGTGTATGTGTGTGTGAGATGGAGATAACAATATGTACTTCAATTAGTTATTTCAAAGATTAAATTAGACAATATATTCTAAGTCTTTCACTTTGTACAAGGCATATAGAAAATGCTGAAAAAATTATCCAGTATTAGTATTTGGTTTTTGAACATGACATTAAACTTGGAAATAACTGAGAATACGCGACCCCCACACCAGAACATTTCAGGGTAGCAGTTGTCTCTTTGAGCCTAAACTTATATTCAAACACATCAGGATATGTTTCCTGAGGTGGAAAAGCAAGTACAGGTGAGTCGATGTGCATGCAGGGGGATGAGTTCTTTAGTAGAGGAAGAAGTAGGTTTTTGAGTTTTCACTGGCAGGTAGAGATGTGAAGTGGAGACTGTGAGCTTGGGTGCTTGGTCGAAAAATGCCAGTGACCTGCACATTCTCAGGATGGGTGCAAGGGAAATGATGATGTGAGATTCTTGGTTTGAGTTCATTGCTGAAGGGTGCTGGAGAGAAGGAGAATGTGGTGGACAGAGAGGCAAATATAATTGACAGACTGCTTCAAGAACATATGCAAGATGCCCCTCAGACATAACTTTTATTTCAGAAAATAACTGTTCCTTTGATTACCTTTCAAAAATTATAACACATAATATTTTTATTTCTTCTGTCTTTAGGCTTAATTGATTCTTTCTGTAGTTTGCAAGGGTGAAAGCTTGAATTATCAATTTAGATCTTTTTTCTAATATAGCATTCAATGCTATACATTCTTATTTTTCTGTAGTCAAATTTTGATAAGTTGTATATTCATTTTAATTTAGTCCAAAAGTAGTTTGAAAAATTATCTTGAGACTTACTGTTTCACCCATGGGTTATATAGAAGTGTGTTAATTTTCAAATTTCTGAGATTTTCTAGTTATCTTTCCATTATTGATTTCTAGCTTAAGTCCATTGTGATCTGAGAACATATTTTGTAATAATTTCTATTTTATTAAATTTTTTTTTGAGATGGAGTCTCACTCTGTCGCCCAGGCTGGAGTGCAGTGGCTTGATCTCTGCTCACTGCAACCTCTACCTCCCAGGTTTAAGTGATTCTCCTGCCTCAGCTTCCTGAGTAGCTGGGAATACAGGCACCTGCCACCACATCTAGCTAGCTTTTTTTGTGTGTATTTTTAGTAGAGACGGGGTTTCGCCACGTTCGCCAGGCTGGTCTCAAACTCCTGATCTCAAGTGATCTGCCCGCCTTGGCATCCCAAAGTGCTAGGATTACAGGTGTGAGCCACCGTGCCTGGCCTATTTCTTAAATGTGTAAGTGTGTTTTATGATCCAGAATGTGGTCTATCTTAGTGAATGTTCTGTGTGAATGTGAGAAGAATGTGTACTTGTTGCTACTGGTGGAGTATTCTATAAATGTCAGTTAGATTAAGTTGATTGATAGTGCTGTTCAGGTCATTTTTCCTTACTGATTTTCTGCCTGTTTGATCTATCAATTATTGAGAGAGGAGTGTTGAAACCTCCACTACTATTTTATGGTGGATTTGTAGATTTGATTTTTTTAGTTCTATCAGTTTTGCTTCATGAATGTTGATTTTTTTTTTTTTGTTACATGCATACATGTTGAGGATTGTTATATCTTCTTGGAGAATTAAGCTTTTTATCATTATATAACATCAATTTTTTCTGATAATTTTAATTATTCTGAAGTTTACTTTGTCTGAAATTGATATATTTACTCCAGCTTTTTAAAATTAGTGTTGTAATTTTTCTTCATCTCTTTACTTGTAACCTATTTGACTCTTTGCATTTAGTGAGTTGCTTGTAGATAATATACAGTTAGGTCTTACTTTTCTATCCACTCTGATAATCCCTTTTAATTGATGTATTAAGGCCTTTCACATTTAGAGTAATTATTGTTATAGTTGGATTAATATCTACTTGTTTTCTGTTCATTGCATTTGTTTTTTAAATCTTTCCCCCATTTTATTTGGCATTTTCTGGAGTATTTTATGGAATTTTATTTATGCCTTTTCTCTTAGCATATCAACTATGATACCTTAAAAAATTTTTTTAGCTGGGTGCAGTGGCTCATGCCTGTAATCCCAGTACTTTGGGAGACTGAGGCAGGTGGATCATTTGAGGCCAGGAGTTCGAGACCATCTTGGTCATCATGGTGAAACCTGTCTTCTCTAAAAATTACAGAAATTAGCTGGGTGTGATGGCAGGCACCTGTGATTCCAGTTATTCTGGAGCCTGAGGTACAAGAGGCACGTGAATCTGGGAGACGGAGGTTGCAGTGAGCCAAGATTGTGCCACTGCACTCCAGCCTGGGTGACACAATGAGACTGAAAAAAGTTTTTAGTGACTGTGCTAGAGTTCACTGTTTACATTTTTAATTAATCTAAATGTATTTTCAAATAATCATACCATTTCAAGTATAATTCAAGTAGCTTATAATAATGTATTCCAAATTCCTCCCTCTCATTTTTTATGACTTTATTGTTATTTTAGTTACGTTCCCTTGTATGAAAAAAAAAATCCACGAAGAAGGGTTTCAACCTTTCAGTCACGCATCATTTCTAAAGACTAAGCTGTAATCAAGTTTCTAGACCTGCTTTGTCCTAAAGGGGACATGAATCGGTCACAGCTCAGTCCGATTCTCCACGCTTGCTGCCACCTCTCCAGCATCTCCGAATATGAACGAGAAGACCGGTGGGACGCTAACAGGCCCATGTGTGGGGTTTGAGCAACTTGAAATCCGAGCGGTTAATTACATTCCATCTGATATGATTAACTTGTGCCTATTGAGATCTCTCAATCCATTTCAAACACTAAGAAAAATGATGAAATAAACTGAAATTTATTCTGAGATAAAATGTGATTTTAAAGAGAAGTTACAAAGAGGATAGTCTAAAAGGATCCTGGCTAGTGAGTCTATATGTTCCCTCCTCCTAAAGTCATGGCTCCGGCTGGGCTATATTTATGAAATAGCCCCTTAACTCTTCCCTTTCTTGGATGTCTTCATGAAATTGGAAGAATCACATACAATTTGTGTATGTGTCTGTGTACATATATGTGTGCTTATACATATCTGAAATGAACATTTCCAGTACCCTTCCTAACTAATGTCCCTCTCCAGAGGTAACCATTATTTTGACTTTTATCACCTTGCTTTTTGTGTATCGTTGAGCTTCATATATGTGGAATGATATAGTTTGCAGTCTTGTGTCTGGCTTCTTTCCCTCATCGGTCTGTGAGACTGATTCCTGTTGTTACTCATGGTCATAGTTTGTTTTTGTTTCTATATAATATTCCATTGTGTAAATATACTAAATTGCTATGGTTGATGGATATTTAGGTTGTTTTCAACTTCCATGTATTATGAATATAGCTGCTATGACCATTCTTGTGTAGTCAAGTGGCCCTGGAATTCATTTCTGTTTGCTAAAGTGCCCCAGGAGGTGTGTGCCAGAAGAAAAGATTTGGGGAACTTACGTTTTGGCATAACAATTCTTAATAAGAAAGTATTAAAAATGTCTGGTTATTTCTTCCAGGTAGCAGGAGGGGAGAGGGAATGGTGATCTGCTGTAGGTCTACTGGGCAGTGGAACCTCGGCCAAATCTCCAGGGAATTTCTAGAGGCATGAAATGTTCTGTGTGAGGCAATATGCATATATGTACACAAATATGCTCATAACAAAATAGAGAAACTCATGACAATTAGTCCTTATTTCTGTAACTAGGCACATGTTTGTACTTGATATTTAGAACCACTTTCTGCTACTCATTCCGAATTCCCTTTGTACTCGGCAAGCCTGCCTGTTGGTTGAGATTCTTTACCTGGTGGGATGACCCAAAACTTCATTCCTGAAGGGTCTGGGCCATTAGTAGTCCTGCCTGAATTGGATTGTTATAGTTTCCCATGAATTTTAGTCACAGGGTATGGTAATATTAAGAGGTACCCTAAGGGATCTCCTGTATTCCAGACACATTCTTTCTTGCCTCCATTGTGGAATAATAGCACATTTCACCCTTGGAAGTCAGGATCAATCACCCAAGCCAACACTGAAACTCTCTTCTTATCCTGTCGATTCAGAGGTATGAGGAGCCCAAAGTGACTGGCAGTGGTCTTAACTTCCAGTTCAAAGGAATCACTGTTGTAGCTGCTAGTGGAAGCATTCTTTTTCAAAATTAAGATCTCTAGGTTAACAGAGGATAATAAAGGAAAAAGAGGCAAAAATTTTGCTAGTGAGTCATTAGGGGTAATAGTGAGTGGTGCTATCCCATTTTCACCCCTTGATTCCTAGACCCATGAGTCCTGGCTATGGGAGAAACAGCACCATATACTGAATGCTGATTCAAAGAATATACAGCTTTCTATAGAACCTTGTCCCACTTGTGTAAAGTACTGTCGCCTAGTTGGTGAGGTCACCTGTAACTGACTTCAAAAGGCCACTTCACCATTCCATTATGCCAGCTGCTTTAGAATGGTTGGGAACACAGTAAGACCAATGAATTTCATGAGCACAAGCCCACTGCTGTGCTTCATTTGCTGTGAAGTGGGTCCCTTGATCAGAGCAATGCTGCATGAACCACCATGAAGGTGAACAGGGCATTTTGTAAGTCCACAGATAATAGAGTTTACAGAAGCATTGTGTGCAGCGAAGGCAAGCTCATATCCAGAGCAAATGTGTATTCCAGTAAGGTAAAATGCCGGCCCTTCCACAATGGAAGCTGTCCAATGTAATCAACCTGCCTCCAGGTAGCTGGCTGGTCACCCCAGGGAATGGTGCCATATACTGGGGACTCAGCATTGGTATCTGCTGCTGGCAGACTGGGCACTCAATGGTTGCCATAGCCAGGTTGGCCTTGATGCTTGAACTCTATGTTGTGACTGTGTGTGTGAGAGAGAGAGAGAGAGAGAGAGAGAGAGAGAGAGAGAGGAAGGGGAGAGAGGGGAGGGAGGGAGAAGAGGAAGAAGCTGGTAAAATTTTAGGGGATTATGGGGGCAAAAGGCATGAGAATGCCTCAGGAACTCACAGAAAATGTGTGGCATTTCACAAGATTGTTAGACTTTTAAATATAAATTTTTATTTTACAGAAAAGTTGCAAAGATGGATTGAGTCCTCTTCAATCTCTCACCCAGTTTTTCCTAATGGTAACATCTTACATTACCATGGGACATTGATCAAAATGAAGAAACTGCAAAGGGATCATTACTATTAATGAAACTCCATGCTTTATTTGAATTTCACAAGTTTTTCCACTAACGTCTTTTTCTGTTCTAGGAGCCAGTCCAAAATCCTACATTGTATTTTGTGGAGCTGGATTTTGAGGCAAATTTAATCATCCCTAAGGTTACATATCATATATTAAATATAGATGTATATAAAATATATCTATTTAGCTACTGATCAGATAGATTTTATTTTTATTTTTGTAGAGATGGGGCCTCACTATGCTGCTCAGGTTGGTCTCAAACTCCTGGACTCAAGTGATCCTCCTGCCTCAGCCTCCCAAAGTGCTGGGATTGCATATGTGAGCCACCGTGCCCACCCTCAGATAGACTTTAAAACATAAGAAATCTGAAATCATTTTTTTTTTGAGATGGGAGTCTCACTCTATCACCCAGGCTTGAGTGCAGTGGCACAATCTCATAATCTCAGCTCACTGCAACCTCTGCCTCCTGGGTTCATGCAATTCTCCTGCCTCAGTCTTCCTAGTAGCTGGGATTTGGTGAGTTCTGATTCTAACTTTAAGAATAGGTAGAGGCTGGTGCCATGGAGGGCTGGTGTGGAGCAGAGGGTTGGCCAGAGCCCACTGAGTTCTCAGCCAGGGCATTAGCATGGAATGGGAAAAAGAGAGTGAGCAATAGTTTGACGTGTGGGTTTATGTCCTGACTCTGCCATGGACCAAAAACATGCTCTTGGGCCAGCTATCTTCCCACAAAGCTGTAAACAGAGTGGAGCAAGAGAACAGATGTGAAGGAGGCTTTTAAAGTGAAAACTCTAAGCATATATGAGAACCCAGGACTCATACTCACATGTAAAACAGTCTTTAAATCTGCAGAGCTTTCAGCAAGCATATCCCTCTGCGAGAGAAGGGAGAACATGGGTCCAATTTCAGGCTCTTCCATGTCTTAGTAGTCGTGCCCTTGTGTAAGTTATTTAATCACACTGAGCTTCAATTTCCTTATCTGCAAAATGAAGTTAATGACATTATTTACTTGACAGAGCTATTGTGAAGAATAAATGTATTAATAGATGTAAAATGCTCAGCAAAGTACTTCGTGTGTCATATTGTTAGCTGTTGTTTTATTGTCACTATTATTAGAATTCCTATTGAGTGCTTTTGAGAAGAGATTTCAGAAACACTTTCTCATTATGTCTCTGACTGCCCGACACCTCTATACATGAGGCCACATCGGCTTCCATCTACTTGGATGAAGAAGAGCAAGTTAGCATAACATTAACTATGTGCAGTGCAAATATATAGATTATTTTCACAGATTTAATATCAAATCAGACCCCATTCTTGTTTATTTGCTTTTACTCCAGGGGAGTAGAACCACTGTTAGAAACAAGTGTCCCACCATTGCAGTGTGCTGCTTCTCTGGGTGAGCTGGGTGGGTCAGATGAAGATGGGGCAAGCCAGCCCCACTGTGCTGATGTTGGTAACTGCTCAGAGGAGATGACTTGACAAGCACTGTGTTGATGAGGATGCCCAGGAGATGAATGGGATCTACTATTTGTAGATCCCATTCATCTCCTGGGCATCCTCATCAACATAGTGCCTGATTTATGGGAAGTCTGAACTCCACAGAGGGTACAAGCAGAGAATGCGTTTACTTTTTCCAACCACTACCTTCTTTTACTCTGATAGATTTTTTTTCCTAGCTCTGTGAAAAATCAGAAAAATCCCATTGCTCTCTGTGGTTTTAGTTACATGTTTCATTTTGGTGATCGTGATTTATATTTAATTATTAAAAAGTGTAGCACTACTGTACTACAGCCTGGGCAACACTGTGAGACTCCATCTCAAAAAAAAAAAAAAAAAAGTGTAGTCCAGGCCTGGGCACAGAGGCTCATGCCTGTAATCTCAGCACTTTGAGAGGCCAAGGCAGGAGGATCACTTGAGGTCAGGAGTTCGAGACCAGCCTGGGTGACAGAGATTCCATGTCTACAAAAAATTTTTGAAAATTAGCCAGGCATGGTGGCATGCATCTATAGTCCCAGCTACTCAGAAGGCTAAGGTGGAAGGATCACCAGAGCCCAGGAGTTCAAGGTTACAATGAGATATGACAATGCCACTGCATTCCAGCCTAGCAACAGGGCGAGACACTGTCTCAAAAAAAAAAGTCCATTCCAATGTAAAGCAAACTTTTGATATCATGTACAGTCAAAGCTTTTCCATTCCTTCCCAGTTCAGTGCTAACCTATTAGGAATGCTCCACTCTTTTTCTCTTCCCATCACCCCTCCCGTTCCTGGTTGTTTCAGGGTGTCAGATGGACGGGCTCGTCCTGGAAGCTGGCCTCTGAAGTGGGAACCAGCAGCAGTGGCACAGTGACTGTCCTCCATGAGGCCTCTCAGCCGGCAGGTTCTTGGAGGCCACCGCTCTTCCACCGCCCTCTCTCCTCTTCCTGCGGTTCTACCCTGCTCCTATTGCCGGAATTTTCTGGACAAAAAGCAGAAACTAATTTCCACGTTTATGTCTGTTCTCAAGCTCCAGAGGACTGATAAACTCTCTGAAAGCTGACCACATTTCACGCCAGAGTGGCCTTGGGCACTTAACATCTCACCTGTGAGTGGGGTATCAGCCTCCCCTTCCTGCAAGCATCCCCACATTTCTTTGAAGAGTCTTTGGAGCGCTCCTCATTTGGCCAGGGACTAGGGGTCATCCCTTCCTCTCCTTCTTGGGAAACAGGAGAGGAAATGCTCCCCATTCTTCTCCAGGGACTCCTTCTCTGATGGGTTCTCCTACTTTAAAAGCTTCCTTTAAATGACACTTTAAAAAAATTTACATAGGCTGTTAAGGATGATGAGGTGAGGATCTCAAGGCCAGTTTGGCACCAACTAGACAGTTCTGGAGGTGGTGTCTGGTAGGTTCTTGGTGCTCTTTTTAGAATATGGAAGTACGTATTATCCATTGTCTTAAGCTTTG
Source organism: Plecturocebus donacophilus (assembly GCA_004027715.1). Taxonomy (NCBI): domain Eukaryota; kingdom Metazoa; phylum Chordata; class Mammalia; order Primates; family Pitheciidae; genus Plecturocebus; species Plecturocebus donacophilus. The sequence continues at coordinate 218,857 of PVKP010000124.1, forward strand.
GGGCCTTAGCTAAAATTTTGAGACACAGCAAAAGTCAATATGCTAAAAGGCTGCGAGTGTTTGGAAGATGTATTCGGTAGGGCAGTGCTAGCTGCTGTAACAGATACATTTGAAATCTCAGTGCCTTAAAGTTCCACATGATAATTTTTTTTTGCTGACTGGCAGTCCAGTCACCAGTAGAGCAAGTTTGGGTCCCAGATTGATGGGGATGGTGCCATCTTCAACACCTGCTGGCCGGTGAGTAAAGAGAGATAGGAAGCCGAAGATCAGATGTGAGGGTTTAACAGTGCAGGCATGGGTGTGGTATCTGTCACTTCTCTTCATATACTTTGGCCACATCTCAGTGATGCAATCACAACTAACTGCAGGGGAGACTGAGAAACACGACTCACAAGACATCCAGGAAGAAGGTGAGACGACTTGAGAAGCAGTGGATCAGTCTCTGACACCAAAGCTTTCAAAGCTAAACCTTCAGAGTTAAGATAGTAGAAAGCCAGCTCTGGAAGGGATGGTAGAGGTCATTTAGCCCAGAGATTTTCCACCAGGGCAGTATTGCGCCTGTAGGGACCAGTTGTTTGGAAGTATGCCATGCTGTTTTATAAAATGTTTTTAAAAATTTTAATTGACAAATAACAGTTGAGCACCTATGTAGGGGACAATGTGATGTTATTCATTTATTCATTTATTTTTCTCTTTTTTTTGAGATAGGGTCTTACTCTGTTGCCCAGGCTGGAGTGTAGTGGCACATCTGGGCTCACTGCAACTTCTGCCTCCTGGGCTCAAGCAATCCTCCCATCTCAGCCTCCTGATTGGCTGGGACCACAGGTGTGGACCACCATGCCCAGCTAATTTTTGTATTTTTGGTAGAGATGGGGTTTCACCACATTGCCCAGGCTGATCTCGACCTCCTGAGTTTAAGCAGTCCACCTGCCTTGGCTTTCCAAAGTGCTGGGATTATAGGTGTGAACCACCACACCTGGCCCATTTATTTTCACTGTGATGTTTTGATCTATATATGCATTATGCATCAAGCTAATTAACATATCCACCACCTCACCAATTTATCGCTTTTTTTTTGTGGTGAGAATGTTAGAAATTTGTTTTAGCAACTTTGAAATATATAATACATTGTTATTAACTGTGGTCACTATGCAGCACCATAGATCACTAAAACTTATTCTTCCAGTCTAACTGAAACTTTCTACACTTTGATCCACATCTTCCCTTTCCCCATCCCTCCTCCTTCCCCGGATCCCAGCCTCTGGTAACCACCTTTCTACTCTGTTTCTATGAGGTTGACTTTTTTAGATTCCACATATAGGTGAGATCATACCTATATTTGTCTTTCTGTGCCTGGCTTATTTCACTTAGCACAATGTCCTCCCTTTCCATCCATGTTGTCACAAATGTCAGAATTTCCTTATTTTTTAAGATTGTATGGTATTCCATTATGTGTATACATTTTGTGTGTGTGTGTGTGTGTGTGTGTGTGTGTGTGTGTGTGTGTGTGTGTATTACATTTTCTTTATCCATTAATCCTTTGATGGGCATTTAGGTTGCTCTCATAACTTGGCTATTGTGAATAATGATGAAATGAACATGGTAGTGCAGATATATCCTTGGCATGTCATTTAATTTCTCTGGATATATACCTAAGAAATGGGATTACTGAATCATACAGTAATTCTATTTTTAGTGTTTTGAGGAAACATCATGCTACTTTCTGAAATGTCTGTGCTAATTTACATTCTCACCAACAACACAGCAAGGTTTCCTTTCCTCCACATCCTTGCCAACACTGGTCATCATTAGGCTGGAGTGCAGTGGTGCCATCTAGCTCACTGCAGCCTCGAACTCTTGAGCTCGAGAAATCCTCCTGCCTCAGCCTCCCGAGTAGCTAGGACCACAGGTGCATGCCACCATACCTGGCTAATTTTTAAATTTTTGTGTAGATATGGGGTCTCTCTATGTTTCCCAAGCTGGTCTCCAACTCCTGCCTCAGGCAGACCTCCAACTTCAGCGTCCAAAGTGCTGGGATTACAGGCATGAGCCACCATGCCTGACCAGGTTATTTGTTTTTATGCTATTGAATTGAGTTCCTCATATATTTTGAATATTCGCTCCTTATCAGGTGCATGGTTTGCAAATATTTTCTTCCAGTTTGTGAGTTGTCTCTTTATTGTTTCTTTTGCAGTGCAGAGGCTGTTTATTTTGATATGATCCAATTTGTCTATTTTTGCTTTTGTTGCCTATGCTCTTGGGGCCCTATCTGAGAACGCATTGCCTAGACCAATGTTGTGGAGATTTTCTCCTGTGCTTTCTTATAGTAACTTTGCAGTGTCAGGTTTTACATTTAAGTCTTTTATTCGTTTTGAATTGATCTTTGTATATGGCATGACATTTTTATTTAGAATAATCCCTGGGTTATCACTGGCATTCCCCGGTTAGGGGCAATGCAGTCTCACACAAAAAATAACTAGTTCAACCTGCTGATTTTATAAAGATGTCAAAGTCCAAGGTGAGAGAAATGCTTTTCTTTGGCCACACAGTGTAACCTGGAACGATAATTCCAGTGCCTGACTCTGACTCCAGTGTTCTTACTTTTCTGATCTAAGATGTAGTGAATAAGAATGCTGGCTCTCAGATGAAATTCTGACTGTAGTACATTCTATCTGTGTGAAGCTGGGCAAATTACTGATCTAAGATTCAGTTTCTTTATTTACAAAATGAGAATAACCTCTTAGTACCTACCTCCTATGGCTGTTTTGAGAATAAAAATGAGTTGCTTTACCTGCAAAATGCTCAGAATAGTGGCTGGTGCCTGGGGAACTCTCCTTAAATTTTGGATGTTATTATTGTGCTTAACATTTGCATGTAGCTGTTTTCATGAAGATGGATGGTATTTTTTCTTATTTAGGTGGTTTTATTGAAGAATAATGAACTTATAGAAATTTCATGTGTCATAAATGTGCAACTTAATAAATGCCCACCAGTAGCATCCACCCTCATTACCAGCTTTTGGATCAAGACACAGAACGTCACCAGCACCCATGGAGCCCTGATCTGCTCCAGTCCCTGTCTCCATCAAAGAGTAAACCATTATTCTAAATGCCAGCAGCATAGATTCTTTTTTGCCCATTTTTACATTTTGCATCCATGGAATCATAGAACATGTACTTTTTTGTGTCTCTGGCTTCTTTCCCTCACATTGTTATTTGTGAGATTTCTCCGTATTCCTCCCTTCCTTCCCCCCGCTCCTTCCTCTCCCTTTGTTTAGGAAAGGAGTAAAGTACCAGTACAGAAGGAATGTATCTGGGTGAGTGACTTCATCAGAGTTTTCAAACAGGCAAATAGGCTACTGGGATTCATGAAAAGAATTTGGTAAATTCTTTTCTTACTAAGGAATTAGATAAATCATGACATGTAAGAATCCAAAGTTGGTAAGAAGTTTGGAATTAGTGATTTGGACTTTTAGAAAGGAATTGAAGAAAGAGAGTGATAAGTAAAAGCTGAAAAACATAGCATCATTTCTAGGGCAATGACTCAAAACAGGCCTCTTGCTAGATGGAGTCAGTTAACAGAGCTTTTTCATTTCCCATTGGCATTTTCCTTGATCATTTTATTTATGATAACTAAGGCTCATTTCTTTATATAATGAAAATACATTCTAAAGTACAAGTCGTTTTCCATGAAAATGATTCCCAGAAAATGATTTTCTGCTGCCGGCTCACACTTTGTAAGGTGCCCTCAAGTGAACCCACACCTTCCTACCCCAAGCACCTCTCCCTGCAGACCTGTTGGATGTTTGTGTAGAGAGTAAATAAAAATCTATTGACTTGAACTGATATTTATCTTTATTTTTATATTCCAGTGGGAGCCATTGTCTGCTTAACTTCAGGACGTCAAGGTAATTCACTATTTCTTTCACTATAGTGGCAAAACAAATTCTGACTTGATGGTTCAACCAGGCAGGAAGACACCAAAGAGTTGCCAGACATTTTAAGAGAGGTATCACAAAGAGAAATAAAGACTGCAGCCCTGCAGAGAGAGTCACAAGTGATTTCATCAGTAGTTCAGACAGGTAGGGAGAGTTGTGAGCTGTCATCGATCAGGTTAGTCTGAGTTATACATCTGGATCTAATTTGGGGCTGAATTTATACTTGCTGCTAGATGAGACTGTGGGCTTGTTTAAGGTGACAAAGATAAATAGGCAGGGAGGGATATTTTTCCTAAAGACATAATGAAAGGAATTGCTGCTGGGTCAGGCCTAAAAGTAGAAAAAGCAAAGGATTAGAGCAGTTTTTTCACCTTTGCAAGAGTTAATGTTTACTGTTATATCTCATTGTAGAGTTAGACATTATTAGTATTCTTATTTCTCAGATTTGATCTTCCTTGTTTTCATGTACACATCCATGGCTTCAACCATTACCTTGTATAGGTGACTTCTAAATCTGTATCTCCAGCACATCTCTTCCGCTGTGCTCTGTATCTGTATATCCAAATGCTGGCTGGGCTTCTCCATCTGGAAATTCTTCCTTTGTCTCATACAGAGGCAATGTGTCCGAAGCTGAGCTCATAATTTCTACTTTTTTCCTATCAAATCCATTTCATCCTGTATTATCTGACTTGATACATAGTATTATCCACTCACTAAAGCTCAAGGTAAAGATATAAAAGAATCTAAAATTTAAATAAAGGAAGAGATATTTTATGAATTGGACAACTCAGCATTGTTAAGATGTCAGTTCTTCCCCAGTTAATTTATATAATACAATCTCCATTTAAATTTCAGCTAGTTACTTTGTAGATAGTGACAAATGATTCTAAAGTTTATGTAAAATGGCAAAAGAATTAGGCTAATGAAAACAATGCTGAAGAGAAACAAAGTTAGAAGACTCATACTACCTGATTTAAAGACTTTATATAAAGCAATAGTAATGAAGATAGTGTGGTACTGGTGAAAGAATAGACATGTAGATCCACAGAATAGCATGGAGAACCTGGAAATACACCAACACAAATATACAGAAAGAGTCCATTGCTCTTTTACAAAGGTATAAAGGCAATTGGATAAAGAATACTTTTCAACAAACAATACTGAAACTATGCTGGGCAAAACATCTACACAGACATTATACAGAAGAAAATACTTGGATGGCAGTCAGCATATGAAAAGATGCTCAGAGTCATTTGTCATTAGTGAATTTCAAAGTATAACAAAAATGAGTTTCTAGTACATATCTGTTAGAATGCTTAAATCTGAAAAACTTAACAAAGCCAATTGCTGATAGAGATGTGAAGCCACAGAAACTCTCAAACATTGCTGGTGAAAATGTAAGTGGTACAGCTACTTTTGAAGACAATTTGACAATTTCTCATGAAGCTAAGTATAGTTCTAACATATATTTCAGCAATTACGTTTCTATGTATTTGTCCAACTGATTTGAAAACTGATGTCCACAGAAAACCCAACATGTGAATGTTTATAGCAGCTTTATTCATTATTACCCCAAACAGTAAACAACCAATATGTCTTTCAATAGGTGAGTAGATAAAAAAACTGTGGTATCTTCATACAATGGAATATTATTCAGCAGTAAAAAGAATGAGCTATTGAACTCTTAAGCTACACAGAGAAATGTATACATCTTCAATGCATATTGCTAAGTGAAAGAAGACAGTCTGAAAGGACTATGTAGAGTATGATTCCATTTGTGTAACATTCTGAAAAAGGCATAATTATAGAGATGATAAATAGGTCATGGTTGCCAAGGGTTTTGGGGAGTATGGTTAGACAGGTGAAACAAAGGAGATGTTTTAGGGTGATGAAACTATTCTGTTTGGTTCTGTAATGTGAATACATGACACCACATGTTTGTCAAAACCCATAGAACCTTACAGCAGTAAGAGTGGACCTAGATACACATAAATTTAAATAATCATGTAAGAGGTTGAAGGATCCCAAGATGGGACATAGAACATGACAAAATAATCTACCTGTATTAAAAATGTGTGAAACCACCTCACTGAAAGGGTTGGGAAGAAAATGTGTGACTAAAGGCAAAAGTACATAAACAGTGTACTTTGGTTGATAAAGTTGTTTCCCATAGGGGTACATGTTAATTATAAAACCACTATATATGTATACAGGAATTACATACTTAAGTAAATGAATGGCAGATGGTAGGAGCCGTTTTCTCACTTTGGGAACGGTTAGTTATAGACAAGCAAAAGAAGTCTATAATAATCCATTTGGTAACATATCAGAGTTGGTGGCATCAGTATGAACTCATGCTTACTTTACCATACCAGTGGTTACAAACAGAAATATGTATGTATGTATTCATAGGTTAGTATGCATAAATGTATTTCCTTGTGCTGCCAGCTGAAAGGGCCCTGGAACAGTAACATCCCGGTTGCAGCAAACACACCTTCCCACTCAGATCTTGGTTTCTAACATAATTCTTCAATGAAAGAAATCAGAGCTCTCCAGGAAAAAAATGGTTGATTCTAGGACTGGTACAGAAAATATGTAAGAGCAGCCTGGAGTACTTTGTAGTCTCTTACTCGTAGTAAGTGCTAAAGAAATGGTAGCTGGCTTTCTATTGTACATAGAAAATAGTAACAGCCATAAAAGAGCTTGTACATGCTTCAGCCCCACTACCAATACATCTGCCAACACAACTACCAATACAATGCATGTGTAATGTATCATACACTCTTTTTTCTATACTGTGTCTGTAAATGAATTAAATGACTGGTACCTCTTATTTTCTAAGTCAGTCCCCTCCTCTGTGTTCCAGTTGTTTTGCTCCATCACCAACTCAAGGCCATTCCTCTGGCAGGTTTACTTTCTCTCTCCTGAATCATCAAATGTTTCCTCTTTAGTGGATTGAAAGTGTGAACATGCCATAATGTTTTCCACCTTGGAAGATCTTTTTGTTGACACTATACGTTCCTCCAGCTACCATCTCATTTCTCTACTTTCCCTGAAAGCAAACCTCAAATATCTTCTGTACTCATTATCATCACTTTCTATTTTCCAATTCTCTCTTGAATCAACTGTGCTGAAAGAGGTCACCAGTGACTTCCATGCTGCTAAATCCTAACAATTCTCATTTCGCTCTTCAGTTTCTGGGATGTCATGGAATCTATTCGCCTATTACCTCAGCACCGCTTTTTCTCAGTCTCCTTTTCACATTTAAAAAGTTGGGACATTCAGGACTTAAGCTTTGCTCCTCCTCCTCCTCTTCCTGTCTGTCTTCTTCTAAATCAGTATTTATCCTTTAAGGGGGCTTATCTGATTTCATGATTTTAAATACCATCTTTCAATTTTATATCTGCAGCCTGGGTCTCTCTCCTGAATTCCATATGTGTATATACAACTGCCCACACCAGATCTCCTTGCACATCTCAAATAGGCATCTCAAACATCAAGGTCTACATAGCAGGTTCTGGCTTCCCACCTGTGCCATCCACATATGCTCTTCTAAATGTCTTCGCCATATTAATAAATGACAACTCCATTTCTCAAGGCTCTTAGGCTAAAAGCTTTGGAGTCATCCTTGACTCCACTCTTTCATGAATACTATTTCCAATTTATGAGCAAATCTGCAGGCTCTCCTTTCAGAATCTGTCCAGAAGCTAACCACATCCCCCATCTGTCTCTACCATTCCAACCCAAGCCACTGTTGGCTCTGGTCTGTTAACTCACTCCTGTTTCATACCTTCTCCTTTATAGGCTTCTCCCCTCAAAATTCAGAGTGATCTTTGAAAAACTTCAAACCACGGCACTTTGCTTCTCAAAGCCCCCCAGTTGCTCCTTATTTCACTCAGAGTAAAACTCAAGGCTGAGCGCAGTGGTTCATGCCTGTAATTCTAGCACTTTGGGCCGAGATGGGCGGATCACAAGGTCGGGAGTTCGAGACCAGTCTGGCCAATATGGTGAAACCCTGTTTCTACTAAAAAAAAAAAAAAAATAGCTGGTCATGGTGGCGTGTGCCTGTAATTCCAGCTACTCAAGAGACTGAGGCAGAAGAATCGCTTGAACCCAGGAGGCAGAGGTTGCAGAGAGCCAAGATCCCACCACCGTACTCCAGCCTAGGTGGCAGAGCAAGACTCAGTCTCAAAAACAAAAAACAAAAACCTCAAGATCTGTTCAACACTCTACAGGGCCCTCTGCAGTCCGGCCCTTGTCTGTTCTCTGATCCCATGTCATGCCACACTTCCCCCTCTCTCTCCATCCCAGGCCCACTTCTCTGCCTGCTCTTTCTTGAACACACCCAGCAAGCTCCTTCCTCGGGGCCTTGCACTGCTCATTCCTCTTTCCAGGATATTTTCATCCTTTCCTGGATATTCTGTGTGGCTTGTTTCTTCCCTCACTCCCATCCATTTAAATTTCACTTTGATCTTGAGAAGAGTCTTGCTCTGTGGCCCTGGAATGCAGTGGCATGATCACGGTTCACTGCAGCCTCGACTGCCTGGGCTCAAGAGAGCTTCCTGCCATAGCCTCCCAAGTAGCTGGGACTACAGTCATATGCCACCACACTTGGCTACATTTTTTGTTTGTTTGGTTTTTGTTTTGTAGAGATGGAGTCTCGCTATATTGAGGTTGGTCTCAAATTTCTGGCTTCAAGCAATCCTCTTACTTCGGCTTCCCAAAGTGCTGGGATTAGAGGCATAAGCCACTGTGCCCAGCTTACTTTTTCAAATAGTTTTTCCTTAACCATCTTATAGAAAAAAGCAATCCCTTCTACACCTTTACCCCATTATGCTCTTTTCCATTTACTCTTTTTGTTTCCCATAGTGCTTATGGGACTGACGTAAGTCTATGTTTATGATCTCTCTCTCTCCTCTCTCTCTCAACTAGAATATATGCTGCATGAGGGCAGGGACTTGTTCACTGATATAGCCTGAGAACTGAGAATGATCCCTGTCAACATTTGTGTGGGTAAAAGCTGTGCATAGTCTTTAAAACTCAGAGTACATGTTACTTCCTAAGGAAACCTTACCTAACCCCATATCCCCTAGGCCCCTGGGCTGTATTGGCCATTCCCTCCTCCCTGATCCCCCCACATCTTGCACTCAGAGCTTTATAACTGCCTATTTGCCGTCTAGTTTCCTTGCCACCCACACTAGTCTGCAACTTCCCTAGGCACGGACTGGGCCTTCCTCCTCCTCCTGGTGTCTCTGGTACCTACCACAACACCATGGGAATATTGACTCAGGGGACAGAATGATGAAATTAACATGAAAGCTCTTGAACATCACCCAACAGTCATCTTTTCTTTGTTTTTAAATTATTGCTGATTCATTGGATTTGTCTAGAACTGTGAGGCTTCTTTTTGTTCACCGCGATGGTTTTATCCAACCCTCCTCCGTTAATCATATTTTTCTATGTCCTATTTCTTCTGTGCTTCCAAAATAGCAAAATAATTTTTCTATTTTTCTGTATAAAATGGTGAAGATCCTAGACTCACATGCCTGGGTTCTCTGGGCCCAGGTGGGGCTCAGAAAGAATTGTGGGGGCTTTGGGAACCTGCAGCTGGCAGCATTGGCATAGAATGAGATGAGGTGGGGGACATGGCCAAGCACCTTCCAGCAGTGGGCATGAGAAGAACATCATCCCCTCTGTTGCTGTGAGGGGCAGTTTGGGAAACTGTTCTCTGAGAACTCTCACTGGTAGCCTCATCTTCCTTGAATCCACGTCTCTCAGGACTCAGATTAGCATTTTTATAAGATTCCTCCATAACATATTGTGCGAAAAATCCGCTGGAATATGCATATGAAATAAGCTTCCTTTAACTTTGGTTTCTCCACCAATCCCTGCCAAAAAAAAAAAAGAAAAAGAGAAATTATCTCCAGTGAGATTGATTTTTTTCTCTTTCCCTAGAAAAGCTTTTATCACTGTGAAAAAGAATCACCAGCCATAGTAGAAGTTGATAAATTACTGTGGTTCTTTACTTAAGTCGATTTATCATTCTAAATACAATAAAGGGGGTTGGGGAGAGAGATCTAAAGAAATCTTTTTTGCATTGTGAACAATTGCATGGTCTAATTGCTTTAATGTTTTATTATTTCTGATAGAGCGGAGGATCTCCTTTAAGAAGTCAGGCTTCAAATTGTTAAGTCACTAAGTGTCACTCTCCCAGAGAGAGCAAGTCTTAGAATTAAAAACAGCTGCAAGAAGGGAGGGGACAATACAGTAACATGATATGTCCCAGATCCAAAGCCTCCCAGAATGGACACAGGCCAGAGGAGAGGCAGGAAGACAGGTGCTGTGCTGGCTGACTGCTGAGGATTAGGGCAGGGAAAATTGGGGGGACTCATTTGATTTATTTTTGCTCCCAAAACGCTTTCATGGCCAAGTATAAGCTGGAGTTCACAAAGTCGGAGTCATAAGGAGAGGCTGGAGCCGTCTCTGGGTAGGAGTAAGTTAAATATTGGGCAATTGATTAAGATCCAAATTTCATCATTGTGGCCCAAGCCTCTGACATACCCACCACCTCTCAGGGAGTCACCACTGTCCTCCACTTCAATACTTTCTGACTTCTGTCACTTCTACTGTGGGAGTAGAAGTCATATCTCAGAAGCAGGACGATCCTTAGTGCCGCCCTTAGTCCAGGCCCTGCGCAGCACTAGCTGGGTGACCTTGAGGAAGTTTCCTTACCCGTGAGTCTTATCCTGAGCATAAATGAGTTAACATCTGTGATGCATGTGGAATAGTGCTTGGCACATAACAAGAACTGGGCGTATGTTCATTAAATACTTTTTTTTTTTTTGCCTTGTCCAAATACTATTATTCCTACTCCTTTTTATAAACATTTACATTTAACTATATTTATTTTAAAAGAAAAACTTTCTCACTGCTAAAAATAGAAAACCAATATTATTTGTTATAAAAAGAATGTTTTCACTGAAAGTGAAAGTGAAAACATTCAGAAGAAAACGATGTTAATAAATTCCAGCTATATTCTGTGGCCTGTGCTAGGCTCTTAGCCTGAGGCCACTTTCTCTCTGTTAAAAAGTGAGATTAGCAAATGCTTAAGCACTAAAGATACAGTAGCACCAAGATGCAACTTTCCCTTTGATGTAACCACAAGGATCAAGGGGAAAGAGAGTGCATAATAATTTTCTTTTTCTTTTTTTTTTTGAGACAGAGTCTCACTCTGTCACCCAGGCTGGAGGGCAGTGGTGCGATCTTGGCTCACTGCAACCTTCGCCTCCCAGGTTCAAGCAATTCTCCTGCCTCAGCCTCTTGAGTAGCTGGGATTACAGGTGCGTGCCACCACACCCAGCTAATTTTTCTGTCTTTAGTAGAGATGGGGTTTCTACATCTTGGCCAGGATGGTCTCAAACCCCTGACCTTGTGATCCACCCGCCTCAGCCTCCCAAAGAATAATTTTCTTATGAGATTCAATAGGCCAGGCCAGGCGGGGCAACATGGCAAGATCCCATCTCTACACAAATTTAAAAATAAAAAATTGGCTGGGTGTGATGGCCTGCTCCCATAGTTCTAGCTATCCAGAGGCTAAAGTGGGAAGATCAGATGAGCCCAGTGGTTTGAGGCTGCAGTGAGCTATAATTGTGTCACTGCACTTCAGCCTGGACAACAAAGTAAGACCCTTTCTCAGAAAAAGATCTGACATCATTTAACGTCATTTAAAAATAAACTCAGTGCCACTAATATCTTATGTGTATCTGTCCTCTACTATGGGAAATACATGTGTGCGTGTGAGTGCACACATACTGAAGTGTATGTTGGGAAAATGGAGGTTTAACCTCACATCTCTCAGGGCCATGTGCACTCTCTGCACTCTCATCTCTGCTGGGGAGCGCGTGTTGCTGGGTGTCTCTTGGATCCTGGAAGCTGTCTGTACATTGGACACTACCTTCTCGCCATGTGTTAAGGTTTTCGTGGGGCAGGCTGCACTTCTGCTGATGGTGCTGTTCCCGTTCACCATGACATTGCCTCCAAGATTCAGATTCTACTGAAGGGTTGGAGGTAACTTAGAGAATTACAACACAGCTTTAGATCATATCCCTTTAAAGCTATTTGAAAATTATGATTATCCCTAAGGTTCTGGGAGAAAGCATCCCTCAAATTAGTTTTCTCTGTAAGAAATTCCTCGTGGGCATCCCCTCTTCCCCAACCAACTTCCAGTTCCCAGCTTACCTCTGCTCTTCCCAGATGCTCTCCTTCATTAAACCAACCAAATGATCAACTGATTGACCCACTGATTGACAGACAACCGAGCTTTCTTCTAACTTCCACTATATTAACTCCCCCTCTTTTCATGACATTTAACTGGGATCCACAGGAATTGGCTTTATCTCAGGGCCTTGTTTATGTCCTCCATCCACAGCAGCCATTTTTTCAAGTCCAGTTTATTTGGTTGAGGTTAGTGTCTTGAGGGGCTTTAGCAGGACAAGCAGTGATGGAAATTGATCCTCACTTTTGCGAAGAAGAGAACTTACTTGCTCCAGTTCCTACTGAGTGGTCCCACCACCCAGTATCCACTGAACTTTGGGCAGGAAAAGGTAAATCAGGGAGGCTGACCCAGGGTATTTTTGTCGCCAGGCAGGCTGAAAGTGGTTTCTATCACTTCAGCCCATGTCCCCAACTTTGTGGCACTCAGCAAAAAGGGCCCAACTCAACAACAAAGGGGGCTGGGAAAGCCACCTTCTTGGGTGCCCAAGGAAAGGAAATGGAATGGTGAACGCAGTGCATTGTCTCTGATTCCTTGCACTGGTTTGTTTAAAAGTGAGATGATGGCTGTGCTCCCACCATTTATAGGAGACCCTGGATTTCCTGCCTGACATCTGATGATCAACTAATTATGATGTAATTCTGGGAGCTTTGCCTAACACACATGTAACAGGAACCAGTTGGGGGCTAGTACCTCCCCTGGCCTATTACTTGTTACTGTGCAAGCTGAGCTTCAGTGCACGTCAGCTGCAGCTTAACCCCAAGCCCTCCCCCTTGGGAAAGATCTCTTATAAGTAATCATGTCTGTTGCAATGACAAGTCATGTGCAATGTTGACTTTTCACCTCGGGAATAATTTGAGAGTTATCTTTTGCTTATTTACTTAATTAGTTTTATTAGAGCTCAATGCTAAGAGATGTAAATAACATCTTTTTCCCTGCTTGGGGATATTAATGTTTTTTCATAAAATACATTAACATTTCAAAAAAGTGAATGAAAGAAAGAAGGAACTTAAAAAAAAAAACGATTCTCATCCTCTGTAGAGAAAAATTGCTTTTTCTCTATGTAGTTGTCTTTCTGATCAATCTTCATGAGGGTAGGGTGGGATGGTGGGTACTAGGGAGTTGGGATGAAAGGCAAGAATACAGAATGTACCCAATTCACCTATGGCAAATAATGGACACATGTTCTCTATTTTCATGGTCTAAGTTTTTTTCTAAGTTTGACTTTCCTTTAAGACTTTTGAGTATTAACTTAAATGATATTTAGTCTGAGTGAAGAGAGAGTTCCTGTTTCCAAAAGTGGAACTGAGAGAATATTCTTTTTCCTCTAAATAAGTAGGTGGTTTGTACAGAGAATGTAGACTTTCCAGGGAAGAGTTTTTAAAAAGCAAACTTTAGTGCCACCTCCCAGCCATCCTTAGACCCACACAAAGGAAAGTAAAAGGGTACAGCTTCAACACCCCAGATCCTGTGTGGCCCATCTTAATAAGGTGGCATTTGCTTGACCTGGCAGCCTGAAGGTCCCTGAGGAGCTGAGTTGGCCTCATCTTATTGGGGAGAAGGGACAATTTCTTCCACAGGTCCCAACAGGCTAGTAATGACTTTGATTATGGGTCCTGTTTTATCAAATTGTTTCAGAGCAAAAGGAGTCACACGTCACCTTCATGGTAGAGCCAATTGAGCATATTCATGGAGTTCATCTAAAGCTGCTAAGAATTTAGGGGCTGAGCTGCTTGTAAGCCACCATTTCTTTCACATCCTGTTGCTAAAAGCTAATCACTGTTTCACAACCTTTCTATCACTTTTGTATCTACATTCGAACTACCACATTATAATCAAATGGCATTATCTCTCTCTTAAATTAAGGCTTACAGATTTCAACTAATTTAGGGGATTCTTTGGGGGAACCAAAGAAAGAAAATCTGATGTGAATGTGATATTTGCCTAAAGAACATTGGAACCCTAAGGGATTGTCCTGGAGCTCTGACCCATAAAACTGTATACTACATTTTAAAAAATAAAATCCCTGATGCCCAAGACTATTTTGAAATAGATTCACTATCTAGTAGATTTGTTTATTTTAATTTAGAGCAAAGGAGTGAGCCAAAAGAGCAAACCTACATGAAGCCCCTCAGCTGCCTGGCTCCTGATGTGGATCTGCCTTAGCAGCTCCCAAAAGGATGAGATCGGAGTGATTAGTGAAGAGTAGTTAGGTTAGGACCAGATGGAGATGTGCTTACTTGGTTTGGTGCACAGGCTTTGATTTCTCTTTGGGAACAGGGCCCACATCTATCTGGTTTATTAATTCATTTATTCATTCGTATATGTTTACTAAGCACTGACCATATGCTAGGCATTGAGAGCACAGCTGTTGAACAAGACAGACAAGATGTCTTCACAGAGCTGATAGAGTGAGAGCATCAAATAATAAGCAGAACACAAAAACAAACATTGAGATAGTGCCAAGTATTTTAAAGGAAAATAGATACAATACAAATGACAGGGAAATGAGAAGAGGGCTCTTTTAGATAGGGTGATCAAAGGCCTTTCTAATAGAATGTTTGTGAATAGTCAGAGCACAGAGGATTTTTGGGGCAGTGAATCGACTTTGCATGATATTGTGGTGGACAGATGTCATTAGACATCAATCCAAATTCATAGAATGTACAACACCAAAAGTGAACCGTAATAAAAACTATGGACTCTGGGTGATAATTACATGTCAGTGTAGGTTCATTGATTGTTAACAAGTGAGCCATTCTGGTGCAGGGATATTGATGATAGGGAAGGCTGTACATGTGTGGGGGTTGGGAGTATGTAGGAACTCTCCATGCCTTTTCTCAAGTTTGCTGTGAACCTAAAACTGTTCTAAAAAATAGTCAACTAAAGAATTCACCACCACTACAACAACAACAAAAAAAAACCCTTAAAAAGCCAGAGGTAAATTTGAGCTGAGATATGAATAACGAGAAGTGTGAGCAATGGTAAGAAGCCAGGAGAAGAGCCTCTTCCAGCTGGAAGGATGGGCACATGCAGGAACATGGAGGTGGGGCTGTGTTGTGACCTTTGGATTCCCTGTGTCTTGCCCAGGGCCAGCTCCAAGAGATGCTCCATGGATGTTGAAATGAATTCAGCTTTACAGCCTGCCTCAAAAGAAGGAAGTGGGGGCAAACAAGCATTGTCATGCAGGCACATCACAGCCTGGAGGAATCCAGGCATTAGTTAGTGGCCAGGGAATCAGCTGAAAGCAAGTCTTCGTTTTTAAGTAGTCTCTGAAACTTGACACAAGGCCTTGTGTGCACAGTAAACACTCAGTGGATGTGTGTTGAATAAGAGTGGTGAGACAGATGGGGACATTTGAGGACAAAATAATAGTAGATTCAATTCAGGTTGATGTCTGTTTAGGTCCTTTTTTGCTGTTCCTGCTGCTGTAACAAAATGCTTTAGACTGGGCAATTGACAAACAATAGAAGTTTATTTCTCACAGTGCTGGGGCTGGGAAGTCCAAGATCAGGGCACTGGTAGATTCAGTGTCTGGTGAGTCTCTGCTTCCAAGATGGTTTCTTCTTGCTGCGTCCTCCAGAGGGGACAAACATGGTGTCTTCCCATGGTGGAAAGGATGGAGGGATAAAAAGGACAAACAGCTCTCTTGCAACTCTTTTATAAAGTCATTAATCCCATTCATGAGAGCTCTGCTCTCATAATTTCATCACCTTTTAAAGACCTCATCTCTTAATACTTTTTGATACAATCACATTGGTAATTAAGTTTCAACTTGCGAATTTTGGGGGGACACATTCAGACCGTGGTATACACGAAGCGGTTTTTTTCATATATTTTTAAAGTGAGCTGCTATGACATACATACTCTGGGAAAGAGCAGCACATGCCCTTTGGAGCTCTTGAAGAAGTGGAAAAGGAGGGCTGTGTGTGCTACAAATCACACCACTGTGCTTCAGTGCTGTGTTGTCACCTCTGCCAGGCACCCCGGGTGCCATTCACAAAGAACACCACATGTGTGCT
The DNA here is from genome assembly GCA_004027715.1 of Plecturocebus donacophilus. Taxonomy (NCBI): domain Eukaryota; kingdom Metazoa; phylum Chordata; class Mammalia; order Primates; family Pitheciidae; genus Plecturocebus; species Plecturocebus donacophilus. The sequence continues at coordinate 235,088 of PVKP010000124.1, forward strand.
GCCACAAAGTTGAGTAATGGTGTTCTCCTGGGGTGGGGGGTGTGTCAGGGAAGGTGGGACATCCCTCTAAATAGTCCTCCAGTCTTAGGATGGAGTTATGATTATCCTCATTGGACAGATGAGGAAACTGAGGCAGTAAGTGGCTTTCTCTCAACCACGAAGCTGCTAAGGGGCAGCTCTGGGATCCACACAGGTCCTATGCCCCAAACCCACAGCCCTTCCCCAGTGCCACACAGCTTGGCTGGGGAGATGACTGGGGAAAGACCGAGGGAAAAAGGCAGAGGCAGAATTGCTCTCATCCACAGGGCAGGCTGTTCTGGCCTTGCAGAGGGTTCTAGAATTCTTTCATGGCAGTTTACTTCAGCTTTTCTGGGCCAGAGGATCCTAGATGCTTCTATAATGATGTGTGTATTTGCCAGGGTCCCAGCAGGAGAAAGATGGCAGGCTCAAATGGAAAGAGAGGTTTAGAAAAGGGACTATTTACAAGGACACAAGCAGAGTGTAGGGAAGCCCCCAGGGTTGGTGCTGGGAATGGCTGACCCTCCAGCGAGGCAGCTTGGAAATCCCTGCCCCCGCTGGCCTCACCATCCCCTCCTCTCTGTTTCCTCTCTGCTGCTCGGTCTGCTGCATAGGCTTTTACTTGAGCCCAGAGGTCAGGCAGTGCAATGGGTGTAGTTGAGTCCATCTGGAGCCTCAGAATGGAACCCTATTTGAAAACAGAGTCTTTGCAGATCAATTAGTTAAGATGACACCAGACTGGATTAGGGTTGGCCCTAAATTCAACTAGAGTGTCCTTAAAAAAAGAGAAAAGAACAAACAGAGATTTGGAGAAGGCCGTGTGCAGATGAGGCAGAGGCTGGAGTGACGCAGCTGCAAACCATGGGACACCAAGGACTGATGGGGCCATCAGAAGCGAGAAAGAGGGGAGGGAGGATTCCATCCTTTGAGCTTTCAGAGGGAACACAGCCCTCCTGACATCTTAGTTTGGACTTCAGCCTCCAGAACTGTGAGGGAATCAATTCCTGTTGGTTTAGGCCATGCAGTTTGTGATACGTTGCTATGGCAGTGTGGGTTTCCTCCTTTTTCCTCTTTCTATGCCAAGGGATGGTCTACCTGTCTTCTTGCCTCAGCCTCCTGGGACGTTTCTGACCACCTGCCCTTGTCAAAGCTTCCACTCCTGTCTTGTGTCTCATTCTCTCTCTGTGAACTGCTGCTTCAGAAACACATTTGACCACTGTGCCCTTATAAAGGGGTTAATGACAGATAATACTGCTTCTGTTTCTCCTCTGCTAATAGTAATAGCCAACATTTATATAGGTTGCATCTAGTGATAGACACAGGTATAATTATTCTGCCTGTATATTAACTCATTTTATTCTCATAACCTTATAATGTAGGCACTATTACTATTTTACAATGAGGAAACTGAGGCACAAAATGGTTAAGGAACCTGGTCAAAGTCACACAATGAGGAAGAGGCAGAGTGGGCTTCGGAGACAGACAGCTGTGGTTATAATCATCATGTGGCTCTGACTTTTCTGATGCACAGCCATGGAGAAAGGCTGGGCCAGGGCAGGAGACCTGGGTTCTGGCAGTGGCCCATGTTCACTCCTGAACCCAGGGAGCTTGGGAGAGTCATTTCCCAGGATGAAGCCTTAGCATGGCTCTATGACCACCCATCTTTTACCACCTTCCTCTCCCACTTCCATTCTGGGCCTCATACACACTTGCTCCTAAAGATTGTGATGTTCTCTCACTTCCCGGACTCTGTGCATTCTGCTCCTCTGCCTCAGATGTGCTTACATACTTCGCATGAAGTATACTTCCTTATACTTCACATTTCAGCCTAAATGTCACTTCCTCCAGGAAGCCTTCCTTTGTCATTTGCTTTGAGACTGGGTTCAGAGTACTTCCTTTGTGTACCTAACACTCTGTACTTTCCTATCAGGACAATATCAGCTTAGATTATAATTGCCTGATTCCGTGTCCGTCTCCTCCAGTAATCCTGAAGTCTTTGAGGCCAAGAATGATGTCTTACTCTTAGGGTGCTATAGTTTAGTTACAGTTTGTCCCCACCTACACTCATGTTGAAACTGGATCCCCAATGTTGTGATGTTGGGAGGCATCAGCCACCACCCTAGTGGAGGGTATTTGGGTTATGAGAGTGGATCCCTTATGAGCCTTTGGTGCCATTCTCCCCAGAGGTAAGTGAATTCTTGTTCTCATGAGACTGGATTATTCTCTGAGAGAGTGAGTTGTTATAAAGGAAGGAATTCCTTCATGTTAGCCCCCTCACACGTGTCAGGTTCCCCTTTGACCCACTGACATGTCTTGACACAGCACAAAAGCCCTCACCCAGAAGCCAAGTAGATGCCAGCCTGAGTAGATGTTCATCTTGCTGTGATTTATCTTTGGCAGAAGTAGGGGACTGGATAGAGAAAGACTGCATTTGAGAAGAAAGCTGTAGTATTAGATTAACCTTTGATTCTTAGGTGGCCACGTGGTCACCCCGGGCATGATGCTGCCCACAGCACCCCTCCTTAGCAGGAAGCAGCCAGAAAGATCATCAACCAGATTTCCAGTGATTGAGGAATTGATAAATAGAAAAGGGAACTGAAACCAACCCAACAGTTCCATAGACAGTTTTTTCTGATAAACATAGAAACTGACCCTCTGGTTTTAAAGCTTGAAACGTACCAGATTCAGACAATGAGATACCAAGCCTCTCAAAAGGTATCAAAGAACTGAAACTCACCAGATCATCATATCTAGACAATGAAAAGCCAAGCCCCTCATTCATCATGATTTCTTCCTTACCCCTCCCAAGTTCCTGTTTTCCCATACATAGTTATATTTCTTCCCTGTTATAAAACCCCTAATTTTAGTAGATCAGGGAGATGGATTTGTGACTGATCTCCCATTTCTTGGCTGCAGCATCTGATTAAAGCCTTCTTTCCTGACAAAAATTGTTGTCTCAGTGGCTTTCTGTGTGGTGAGCAGCAGGACCTACAACGAACCCTTGGTGTTTTGGTAACAATAAAAAACTATAGTGAAATAAGCCATGAGAAATTGCTTTGGAAGATGCCATGTACTAAACAACTGTAAAATGCTCATTAAAACATGCGTACATGTTCTCTGGCATTATTCACAGAGAGGGCCTAGAAACAGTGACATTCCAATAGCAATGTGTGCACCTAACACCCAGATCTTGGATTCTAAATCCATTACATAGAGCCAGGACTTCTTGGAGAAATGGCTAATCCTAGGGCTGTGGTAGGAAAAGTACAAGATGTCTCCTAAAAGAAAGAGGTATTGTGGAAGTGATGGAGACGTGTTGAAAGAATTCAGAAGCCAACTGGAAGGGACTCCCGGTGACTAAGGTGGGCACAATTTGATCATCAAATAGCCATGGTAATGATAGTAATGGAGTATAATCCACTTAATAAAATAGAAAACTTTGAGTCTATATTGATGTAAACAAGTGCTAAACTGTGTATTTACACAGCCTAAAAGTAGCTGCCTGCAAAATATTGATTACAAATGAAAAAAGAGTATCCTTCTACTACAGGAACCTGGTGGACTCCATCTTTACCATGGTAAACATAGTAACAAGGCAAACTGAGATTGCATGCGAACTGATAGGACGAAATGAGAAGATGACTGCATCATCACATTGTGATGTTTCTGCCAAAGATGCATGACCTGCATCAAGTAATGAGGAAACACCAGACAAATAAAAATCAAGGGATGTTCTACAACACTAGTGACCTATAATCTTCAAAAAATGTATCGACAGCATGAAAATCAAGGACAGGCTGAGGAACCATTGCTAACTGAAGGAGACTTGAGAGATGTGACAACAAAATGCAATATGTGATTCTGGACCAGGTCCTTTGGCTGTTAAGGACATCATGGGTACAGTTGGAGGAACTTGCATGGGTTCTAAAGAATAGGTCATTGTAATTTCCTTTCTATCTCTTTTCTATATGACTTACACATATTAATTCATTTAATCTTCACAGTAATCCCATGAGGAAGGAACTGTTGGTTTACCAATGAGAAAGCTGACACACAGAGAGATGAAGTAACTTGCCCAATGTTACACACAGCTGGTAGGTAGCAGAGCTAGGTTGTCTGGGTTCTGGAGTCTGGGATCTTACCACTGGATACCACTGGAGTCTAGGATCTTACCACCTATTTCCTCCCAACAAACAAAGCTGAACATATTGTGAGCCAGAGAGAAACTTGTGCTAATGAAGAAACTAAAATATGGAGTCCAGTGGGTTGGGTTTGATTTAAATGAGTGCTGAAAGGGGCTGAAGACAGAGCCCTGAGAAGTCATTTATCTCACCCATGAAATCAACCTTAGGAAAATCACAGGCAGTTATTAGCTATGGTCTCACCCATTGCTCAGTTCAGTGTAACAAGATACACAGAGCCAAATTTACAAAGAGTATTATTGATGTTCTTTGCTGGGAAAATAGAGATGAGGAGATAAGGACAAACAGGACAAGAAGGATGGATTCTTGACCTTATTGGTACCGGGTTCAAAGGGAGGACAGGATGATACCACACACAGCCCAGGCTGTCTGTGAGTGTGGTTCAGAGTCGAGGTCCTTGGGGTCAAAAAGAGGGCTTGTTCTGGAGGCAGCAGCTATAGGAAGAGCAAATTCTGTACTGGGAGGGAGAAAACCAGGTAGGGTACTCATGGCATTGTCCCAGGAGGTGACAAATAAATGAAGCCAAACAGGGATAGACAGGGTGGTGAGGGCTGTGGGCTACAGAAGGAAATGCACTCAGTCCCAAAGCTTCCAGATCCCATTTTAACAGCACACTTAGCTTTAGTGTTATTCATTCTAAGTAGAATTTTCAATTCCTGTTGGAGGAATACAAGTTCCCCTAACTTCATCTGAGAAAGCATGGCTTCTTTCTTGCTTCTGCTCAGCAACACAGCAAAATCAGGCAGAACACCTATGGAATTTTTTTCCTTATGGTATTCGCATGTGTAACTCACAAGAAATTTGACACTGTTCTCATAGACTCTTGCAAGGAATCAGCCCTTCTGCTTTGAATCTGGATTTTTTGGAAGGATATGTCTTGGTAATGATTTGTAACTTTTAGCCTGAAAGGTCACAAGTCTCTTATTTTAAAACTTCTGTTATTTTTCTTTCACCTTGGTGTCTTTTCTACCCCATTTTCCTTTAGAGTTTTGCCTTGATTTGTTTTTCCTTCTTAAAGACACATAAGCCATGTCTGTGGTTGTCACTATGTGAAATAGTGTCTGTCTCTTGGTAGAAAATAATGGCTTTAAACACCATCTATTGCTAACTCCCAAATTCATGTCTCTAATCTCTGCCTCTCCCTGAACTTCAGGTTCATATTTCAACATGGTTACCCTGCAGCTCTTCTAGGGCAGGTGACAGGCTGAAACTTAATTTGCCCAAGCCCATCTTTGCTCCTCCCCAATCCAGACCCTGATCCTGATTCTGTCAAAGTGCTCTCCGTCTTGGAGGCAGGCATCTCCTTCCAGTCAATTATTCAGGTCAAAATTCTTTATTTGGTCACCCTCGATTCTTTGCTTTTTCACACATCTCACATGTGAAAAGAGTAATTTCCAAAGGTTCTTCCATCATGGTACATCTGCAGTCTTTTCCCACCCCTCAGTCCTCACCTGGAATAATGCAGTAAACTCCAACTCAGTCCCTTGTTTTTGCCCTTATCCCCTTTGGATACCAACCAAAATATTCTTTGCAAATTATGGGTCAAATTATGCCACCCCCTGTTCTAGATTTCTCCAACATCTCCTCTCTGTTCCAGAGCAAGTTTCCCTATCTGTAAAATAGGGCCAATTTTCCCCCTCACATGGGTCTGTTTACAAAGTGAGATGAGATAGGGAAAGTGCTAGTCCTGCCAGTAACATCCTGCAGGTTCTGGGATCTGTTTTACAAATGGGGAACCGAATCCCACGTGTGTAAATATTTAGTCTTAAGTCAAGCCACAAAGTGTTGGATAAAATATGTTCTATCTTTATACCTTCACACATAATTACAACATAATCACATACAGAAATATATATGAGTAAGTCAATTATTTTTATAGAACTGAAAGATGGCACAACTTCAAGAACAGCTAAGAATAATGATGGTTTTGCATGTCCAGGTGTGCTGTTGACAGGTCAGCCATGTTTGGGTGAATGATCAATGTATGAATATATTATTCATTTGCAGGCTATTTATTTACTCGATAATATTGTGTTTTCTTCATTTTAACACTAACTTTACTGATATAATTAGAATTTTCATGTAATTTGTGTTCTGTTGACAGTAAAGCAAGTGTTGGCAAAGTGTTCCTGTAAAAGCATCAGAAAATCAATACGTTAGGCTTTATGAGACATTTGTCTCTGCCATGACTACTCAACTCAGCTGTTGAGACATGAAAGCAGCCATAGATAAAACATAAAGAAACGGGCTGATTCTGTTCCAATCTAACTTTAGTTACAGAAACAAGCAGCAGGCTGGATAATTAATGGTAAGGCGTAGTTTGTGTCTCTCTGATTTGAAGGATTAAAAAAATAAAATTCAATTATATTCAAAATATGCAAATCTGGATGTACTGTAGTTTAATCAAAATGTAATTTAAGTGTAAAATAAATCAATTCTTATATATGTTTTAATAGATTTTTCTTACAAAATATTCAAAACTATTAAACTTAAAAGAATAAGTATAATTAATGACTATCCACATTTTGAATAAAAGTTATTTAAATAAAGTTTAAATTTTAAATTTTTTTCTCACAAGTTATTGGGGTATGGGTGGTATTTGGTTACATGAGTAAGTTCTTTAGTGGTGATTTGTGAGATTTTGGTGTATCTATATCACCCAAGCAGTAGACACTGCACCATATTTGCAGTTTTTTATCCCTTGCCTCTCTCCCACTCTTCCAAGTCCCCAAAATCCGTTGTATCATTCTTATTCCTTTGCATCTTCATAGCTTAGGTCCCACATATCAGTGAGAACATATGATGTTTGGTTTTCCATTCCTGAGTTACTTCGCTTAGAATAGTTAGTCTCCAATCTCATCCA
>PVKP010000124.1:242270-268761 GCA_004027715.1 Plecturocebus donacophilus
ATATATATATATATATATATATATATATATATATATATATATATATAATGACTTCTTTTCCTCTGGGTAGATACCCAATAGTGGAATTGCTGGATGAAATGGTAGTTCTACTTCTTTTAGTTCTTTAGGAAATCTCTACACTGTTTTCCATAGTGGCTGTACTAGTTTACATTCCCACCAGCAGTGCAGAAGTGTTCCCTGATCACCACATCCATGCCAACATCTACTGTTTTTTAATCTTTTGATTATGGACATTCTTTGCAGGAGTAAGGTGGTATTGCATTGTGGTTTTGATTTGCAGTTCCCTGATCATTAGTGATTTGAGTATTTTTTCATATGTTTGTTGGCCTTTTGTGTATCTTCTTTTGAGAATTGTCTATTCATGCCCTTAGCCCACTTTTTGATGGGATTGTTTGTTTTTTTTCTTACTGATTTGATTGAGTTCGTTGTAGATTCTGGATATTAGTCCTTTGTCAGACATATAAATAGTGAAGATTTTCTCCCACTCTGGGTTGTCTGTTTACTCTGCTGTTTCTTTTGCCATGCAAAAACCTTTAGTTTATTGGGTCTCAGCTATTTATCTTTGTTTTTATTGCATTTGCTTTTGAGTTCTTGGTCATGAAATCCTTGTCTAAGCTAATGTAGAAGGGTTTTTCCAGTGTTATCTTCTAGAATTTTTATAGTTTCAGGCCTTAGGTTTAAGTCCTTTAGTTGATTTTTGTATAAAGTGAGAGATGAGGATCCAGTTTCATTCTCCTACGTGTGGCTAGCCAATTATTCCAGCACCATTTATTGAAAAGGGTGTCCTTTCCACACTTTAAGTTTTTGTTTGCTTTATCAAAGATCAGTTGGCTGCAAGTATGTGGATTTATTTCTGCGTTCTCTATTCTGTTCCATTGGTCTGTGTGCCTATTTTTATACCAATACCACACTATTTGGGTGACTATGGCCTTAGAGTTTGAAACCATGTAGTGTGATGCCTCCAGATTTGTTCTTTTTCCTTAGTCTTGCTTTGGCTATGCAGACTCTTTTTTCATTCTTTATGAATTTTAGAATTGTTTTTTCTAATTCTGTGAAGAATGATGGTGGATTGCATTGAATTTGTAGGTTGCTTTTGGCAGTATGGCCCTTTTCACAATATTGATTCCACCCATCCACGAGCATGGGATATGTTTCCATTTGTGTGGTCTCTGATTTCTTTCAGCATTGTTTTGTAGTTTACCTTGTAGATGTCTTTCAACTCTGTTGTTAGGTATATTTTATTTTTTTGCAGCTATTATAAAAGGGATTGAGTTCTCTATTTGATTCTCTGTTTGGTTGCTGTTGGTGTATAGAAGAGTTATTGATTTGTGTACATTAATCTTGTTTCTGGAAACTTTGCTGAATTCTTTTATCCATTCTGAGAGCTTTCTGGAGGAGTCTTTAGGGTTTTCAAGGTAAACAATCATATAATCAGCAAATAGTGACAGTTTGACTTTCTCTTTACTGATTTAGATGCCGTTTATTTCTTTCTCTTGTCTGATTGCTCTGGCTAGGACTTCCAGTACTATGTTGAAGAGAAGTGGTGAGAGTGGGCATCCTTGTTTGTCCAGTTTTCAGAGGGGATGCTTTCAACTTTTCTCCATTCAGTATTATGTTGGCTGTGGGTTTGTCATAAATGGCTTTAATTACATTAAGGTATGTCCGTTGTATGCCGATTTTGCTGAGAGTTTTAATCATTAAGTGATGCTGGATTTTGTTGAATGCTTTTTCTGGATCTGTTGAGATGATCATGTGATTTTTAATTCTGTTTAGGTGGTATATCACATTTATTGACTTGTATATGTTAAATTATTCCTGCATCCCTGATCCTGCAACTATTCCTGCAAACTATTTCTGCAACCCACTTGATCACGGTGGATTATCTTTTTGATATGTTGTTGGATTTGGTTAGTTAGTATTTTGTTAAGGATTTTAGCATCTATGTTCATCAAGGATATTAGTCTGCAGTTTTCTCTCTTGGTTATGTCCTTCCCTGGTTTTGGTATTAGGGTAATGCTGGCTTCATAGAATGAATTAGAGAGGGTTTCTTCTTTCTCTATCTTGTGGAATACTGTCAAAAGGATTGGAACCAATTCTTCTTTGAACATCTGGTAATATTCTGCTGTGAATCCATCTGGTCCTGGACTTTTTTTTTGGTTGGTAATTTTAAAATTATAATTTCAATCTCACTGCTTGTTATTGGTCTGTTCAGGGTATCTAACTCTTCCTGGTTTAAGCTAGGAAGGTTGTATTTTTCCAGGAATTTATCCATCTCTTCTAGGTTTTCTAGTTTATGTGCATAAATGTCTTCATAGTATCCTTGAATGATCTTTTGTATTTCAGTGGTGTCAGTTGTAATATTTTCTGTTTCCTTCCTTGGTGAGGGTATTTGGATTTTCTCTCTTCTTTTCTTGGTTAATCTTGCTAATGGTCTTTCAATTTTATTTATCTTTTCAAAGAACCAACTTTTTGTTTGTTTGTTTCAATTTCATTTAGTTCTGCTCTGATCTTGGTTATTTCCTTTCTTCTGCTGGGTTTGGGTTTGGTTTGTTCTTGTTTCTATACTTCCTTGAGGTGTGACCTTAGAATGTCAGTTAGTCCTCTTTCAGTCTTTTGATGTAGGCATGTAGGGCTATGAACTTTCTTCTTAGCATCGCCTTTGCTGTATCCCAGAGGTTTTGGTAGGTTATGTTATTATTGTCATTCAGTTCAAAGAATTATTTTTTGAGATGCCAAGAAAAGCAAGCACGAGAGCAGAAAGAGATATCTTCTCACTCAAAATGGCCACAAAGTCTTCCATTAACTAAATCTCTTTGACAAGCCTTGACGGGTTTAAAGCATATGAATTAGCTTATTGCTATCAGGTGTACATCATTTCTGCCATGTGAGACATTTTCTTGGGAATATACAAGTGATACTCCACGTAGCCTAATAGGTCCTCAGTGGCTACATCATCTGCAAAGACTTGAGCTTGCTCAGAACAGGATCACGGAGAGCCAGACAGAGTTCTGGTGTGCAGTGACTGAGAGTAATCCTCCAGTGTGGATCTTTACATTTCCATTTTGATTTAGATTTTGACCCAGTGCTCATTCAGGAGCAGGTTATTTAATTTCCATGTATTTGCATGAATTTGAAGGTTCCTTTTAGAGTTGATTTCCAGTTTTATTCCACAGTGGTTTGAGAGAGTGCTTGATATAATTTCAATTTTCTTAAATTTATTGAGGCTCATTTTACAGCCTATCATATGGTCCACCTTGGAGAAAGTTCTATGCACTGTTGAATGTATATTCTGCAATTGTTGGATGAAATCTTCTGTATGTATCTGTTGAGTCCATTTATTCCAAGATATAGTTTAATCCATTGCTTCTTTGTTGACTTTTTGTCTTAATGACCTGTCTAGTGCTATCAGTGGAGTATTGAAGTCTCCCAGTATTATTGTGTTACTGTCTATCTCATGTCTGAGGTCTATTAGTAATTGTTTTAAGAATTTGGGAGCTCCAGTGTTAGGTGTGTATATGTTTAGGATTGTGATGTTTTCCTGTTGCACAAGGCCTTTTACCATTATATACTGTCCCTCTTAGTCTCTTTTAACTGTTATTGCTTTAAAGTTTGTTTTGTCTGTTATAAGAATAGTTACCCCTGCTCACTTTTGGTGTCCACTTGCCGGAAATACCTTTTTTCACCCTTTTAAGTTTGTGTGAGTCCTTATGTGTTGGGTGAGCCTCCTGAGGGCAGCAGATATAGTTGGTTAGTGAGTTCTTATCCATTCTGTGATTCTGTATCTTTTAAGTGGAGCATTTAGGCCATTTACCTTCAATGTTAGTGTTGAAATGTGAGGTACTCTTGCATTCATCATGTTCTTTGTTACCGTGTACTTAGCTTTTGTATTTTTTGTTTTTGCTTTTTAACTTGTATTTTTGTTTTATAGGTCCTGTGTGATTTATGCTTTAAAGAAGTTGTTTTTGATGTGTTTCCAGGATTTGTTTCAAGATTTAGAGCTCTTTTTAGCCATTCTTGTAGTGGTGGTTTGGTGATGGAGAATTCTCTCAGCGTTTGTTTGTCTGAAAAAGACTGTCTTTCCTTCATATATGATGCTTAGTAATTTTGTTTTCTTTTTAAAGATGTAATTATATCTTAGTAAAAAGAAAACTGTTCGCAATTTTAACATTTAACCCATTTCTCATTTGCTCCAAGAATATTTGCTGGTGGTGCTTGTGGCTGCAGCGTTTACCCTGAGATAGCTTTGCCAGGAAATACCTTGCTTTTGTTATTATGTTTGCATCACTGTAGTATATCGACTTTGGACATTATTCTGTTCACAGCATTCTGTTTTTAGTAGTGGTATTTCCATTTACAAAATATAGTAATGCTCGATTGCTGAAAATGTCAAATCCTAGAAAACGAAGCATTCCTGCACATGATCATAACACCATTCTGAAACAATTGTTGGCTGAAGATTCACTTCATGAATGTGATTTTTCTGAAATAGATGATTCTAATGATTCAGACAATTCTGATGTTAGTTCTGTTTAGATATAACTCCAAGAACGGTTTTTATATTTTATTTCCACACTGAAAATCAGTCAGATTTGCTTCATCCTTGAAGAGCGTGTTTATGTACAATTAAATAAGTGCTGGCAAAGAGCTGCACTTTTTTTTTTTTTTCCTAAACGGGATATGATCATCTAATTGCCAATGTAAAGAATCAGCACAATGTCAGGCATACACTTACATATGTACACATTTAAGGGCAATATGGACCATTTCATACTGCAGAATGTTCCCTAGGAGCTGTGTGCCACTGCTGGGAATATTGCCCAAACCCCCAAGCACCCTGGAGAAGGCAAATTATAGCACAAAAAGAAGACAGGAGATGCTGGGCACTGTTGGGAAGTAATGGTTATGCAAGAATCTCATGTTCGCTGAGATTTGACAATTTAATTAACTTATCTTTTCCCTACCTAAGCACTTGTGCCAATCAAATCCTCCCCATACTTCAAAGCAGAGGCCTCCTCTGAAGCTGGCAGTGATAACACAGAAGACTTTGAGGCATGGCGCATGCATGTCTTTGATTTCAAGAACCTAGGGCAGTAGATGTGTAGCACTGTTGCCCTGTGATTGGCTTAAGGGGGCATAGGTAAGTGTATAAGTCTTGCTGTGACAGCAATGGGTGCTGGATCCTGAGTGACAAAAGCATTTGCATATTTTAAAATAAAATCTCTCTCTCTCTCTCTCTTTCTGTGTGTGTGTGTGTGTGTGTGTGTGTGTATGTATGTGTGTGACGTGTGGGGCTAAGTATCACTCCAGGTAGGTCCCTCCTTGCTTGGGGTTATAGGGAAGATTGGAAAGCACCTAGCACGAGCTCTGTATATAATAATCTCACAACAAATAATGACACTGCACACCCTCGAGTCCCCATTCCTAAATCCTCTTTTGATGTGAAGGGGAAAAGTGGAGCCCTGGCCAAGCAACTGCTTATGAGAGCCTTATTCAGCAGAGAGATGTGGACAGAGGACTCTTAGGTCAGGAGGGAACTCAAAGTTTACCTTTAAAACAGAGTAAAAGCAACTACTTCCTAAAACTAGCTTAATTATTTGGGACAATAATGACATTCCAACCTACGCAAGCTGCTTAGAAGGTGGTGAGTGCTTACCCACTGGAAGTGTTGAGCAGAAGGTAGGTGCCAAGTTAGGGTTGACCTGGAGGGAGAGTCTTCCACTCTTACACGGTGAGTCTAAGTGGCCTCTGAGATCTGTCCCCACTCTAAGATTCCAAGAGCATAAGATAAAATGAAGTGGCAAACAACAAACAGAGAAACAAAAAACAAACAGGGCATAGGTACAGTGGTATTTTGGTGCCAGTTCACACTTGCTTTCAAGAGTCAGTTCTTAAACATTCAGAATATTTGTGAAGAAGTGATTAAACCTTTGGTAGTTTGAAATCAGCCATGGTGGGAATATTTGCACTATGGAAATTGACAAACACTACAACTTAGGACTTTCTTGATCTCTAGAGAACTGGTTTACCAGCACACCCCTGAAGACATAGTTGGTCCAGCTGTTGAGTTTCATTTTAGCTAGGATCTAGAAAACCAATTCAATCCCACTTAAAAGATTTTATTTTAAGTTCCAGGAAACATGTGCAGGTTTCTTACATAGGTAAATGTGTACCGTGGTGGTTTGCTGCATCTATCAATCCATCACCTAGGTATTAAGTCCTGCATGTGTTATCTATTTATCCTGATACTCTCCCTCCCCCCACCAGACCCCCAGCAGGCCCAGTGTGTAGTTCCCCTACCTGTGTAGATGTGTGCTCATTGTTCAGCTTCGACTTATAAGTGAGAACGTGTGGTGTTTGGTTTTCTGTTCCTGTGTTACTTTGCTAAGGATAACGGCTTCCAGCTTCATCCATGTCCCTGCAAAGGGCATGATCTCATTCCTTTTCAAGCCTGCATAGTATTCCATGGTATTATATGTACCATATCTTCCTTATCCAGACTATCATTTATGGGCATTTGGGCTCATTCCATGTTTTTGCTGTTGTGAATAGTCTCAGCCCCACTTTTTGTAGCAGAAGAATACAGGACCTAAAGGAATACTGCTAGTATGATTAAACTCCCTGGTTTTGTGCACAGACAAACCTGGTGCTAACCAAGTGTGTAGCCTTGAACCAAGTACTTCATCTCTCTAAGCCTTGATTTCCATATCTATAAATATTACGTGCAATAATACATATACAATGATTATTATGGCTCCTGATTATGATTATGATAATCTCTTAACAAATGTAGCTATGATTATTTTCTCTGAGTTGTACATTGCTGTACAATTTTAAATTATCGCTGTAAAACTTAAAATTATTTTTTCTAAGTTGTACATTGGCTATCTGCTGTCAAAGCAACAGAGTCTTAGGTTTAACTAAAAAATAATCCTACTTACATAAAGCAATATGAGGTTTTTTGAGGGGCTATTTCATTGAAGAATAACATCAGAAATCAGAAAGGAACCAAGAGAAGCCAAGGGCCAGAATTCAGGCAGAGTCATGGAGACAGGCAGGAAAGGTTATCCACTGCTGTCATCAGTTACACCACCTTTCCCACCAGTCCTGGGTACCTGGCCTTGCCACTAGCCCTGGGGCTCCCAATACTGGAGATTTCTGTTGTCCCTCTGCTCAACCATAGAAATGAATTCTCTGCCCATTTTTTTGCATAACAAACTTCAGATTCAAAGCCTTGGGCAGATGCCTTTGGTTGGCCAATCACCAGTCAGATGCTAGCACCATAACCTCTAGGGGTATGGCATAAAAAGAAGTATCTAGGGTTTTCAGGCTCTGTTCTAGAAGATGGACTCTACCTCCCACCAAACCCACACTGTGGATAATTTCCAAACATAGGAAAAATCTGGGTGAGTGACACGTATCCGACATGGCTTCTTCCTTTAGATATCCTACATCCTTTCTCCCATGTTTAGTGTTTGACAACAATAACACATATATAAAAACATGCTCCCATTTAGTATAATTAAATGATTATGGCTGGGTGTGGTGACTCACACCTGTAATCCCAGCACTTTGGGAGGCTGAGGTGGGTGGACTACTTCAGGTCAGGAGTTCGAAACTAGCCTGGCTAACATGACGAAACACTGTCTGTACTAAAAATACAAAAATTAGCTGGGTGTGGTGGTGTGCACCTATAGTCCCAGCTACTCAGGAGGCTGAGGCAGGAAAATTGCTTGAACCTGGGAGGCAGAGGTTGCAGTGAAGTGAGATCACTCCATTGCACTCCAGCCTGCTGGGTAATAGAGCAAGATTTCATCTCAAGGAAAAAAAAAAGATTGCTCACACATCTGAAGACCTTTAACCCCCTCTTTAAAGAAAGATCAACTGAGTTGATGTTCAATTTCAAGTCTTGGATACTTGTTCTTCCCTTAGTATTTAGGGATCTCAATTGATATTCTATAACCTGTGGACAAGGTCAGGGCCTGGCAAACTTTCCTATAAGGGACCATATGATAAATATTTTAAGCTTTGTGTTCCACACAATAGTTGTCTAGGCTACTTATGTCTGCCATTGTTGCATGACAGCAGCCATAGACAATGTGTAAATGAATGGATGTAGCTGTGTTCCAATAAAACTTTATTTACAAAAGTCCTTGGCTGTACTAGGACTACCGTCTGTAGTTTGCCAACTTCTTGACTAGATTATACACTTTGCTATGACCAGTACACCCTATCGTAATAATCAGGTAAAATAAAGAGGAAGGAGGAATGTTGTTGTGTACACATACTCACACACAAATCATCCAGAATACAGAAAGGAACGAGGCATAGGTACAGGGAGGGGCTATGACTTCATTCCATCAACAGATCACACTATCGCCACCCTCCCTTATGGCCCATGCCATGCTTCCTTATTGACAGTAACTCACCTAGTTGTGGTCCAGTATCTGATGGGGTGACCCAACTTTCACTTTTGGTAATTTTGCCTGTATAGGGCTGTAAAGGTTTCTAATAACAACCTTTGTTGGATAATCTTTAGTTGGCATTGGTGACGTATTTCTCTGCCCATTATCTAAACCTCCTTCCTATGCTCAGGAAGGAGGTTTAGATAATGGGCAGAGAAATACGTCACCAATTTTCTCACCAAATAATGAGCAGGGAAATATCCTATACTGAGGATAAATTGGTATTGCTATTCATCAGAATGAGAAGAATATGATTAAAACCCAGGATACTTCCCTGAGAGCCTCTCACTGGGAATGATTATATGAGAGGCCTTCAGGGAAGTTCCCTGGGTTTTAATTGTATTCTTCTCATTCTGGGGAACAGTAATCCCAATTTCTCCTCAATACTGAGCATAGGAAGGAGGTTCAGATAATGGTAGAGAAATAAGTCACCAATGTCTACTACCTAAACTGGATGTCAGAGGGGCAGTAAACATACAAATATTGAACCACCACAGCAAACATGGGGTGTACACAACAAATATGGTAGTGAAAATTAGCTCCGTTCATGTACAGCATTTGATAAGCAGTATCCTTAAGTGAGGTATTTGTTTCTACCGTAGGCTATGAACCTTCTGGAGTTGAGAAAAAATGTATTTCTTTTTGCCATCCCAGAACCAAGCGCCAAGCATGATAAACTGTGATGCCTGAAAATGGATGTTAAAAAAACATTAAAAGGTTATAAGAAAAGTCAAAATCCAAAATGCAGGGAAGTAACTCATAAAAAATGTAACCTGCATGAAAGAACAATAGGTTCTCTTGGGTAAATAATGTGTGTAAGAAACGCGTATTATTTGAGGAAACTGAAATTTGTGGAGAAATCATGATGCGGTGATTTAATCCTCACCTGGGGGTGAAGACTGGCTATTACTCTCTCTCTTCTCTTGTGAGGTTCATACCAGATAGTCTGCAATTGACTGGTATTGATTCAGAGTCAAAGAAAATTTATTGCTCTTGCTTCTCCTTGGAAAATAATTTATTTAAGAGCTTGCATTTTTAAGTCAATACAACTTTAGAAAATAGTTTGTTTCCTCAGTAGATAAGACTTATAGTGAGAAGTAGATGCCGTTGGAACTAACAGAAGCTCAAGTTTAGATGTGAAATGGGAAAATATTAGCACATTGATAGTTGAGTTGGCTTCTATTGGAAAGTTTAACTGTTGATTGAATTAAGTAAGTTAAATTCAACAGATTATTTTGGGATAATTACTAAGTGTAAGGATAACCATATCTTAGGCAGTGTGGGAATGCAAAGATGGATAAGATTGCTCATAATCTAGTGGAGGAGATAGACTTGTGAAGTCTTTTAGATGTTATAGGTATAGGTATCAATGAACAAGTTTAGGAGGACAGAGGGGGGAAGAGATTAATTTCAGCTCAGGGAATCAATGTAGACTTTTTAGAGGAGTGATAATTGGAGAAGTGATTATGATTTTAATAGACGTTTATAAGGAAACATTTTAGATGGTAAGAACATAAGGCAAAGGTTGCAAATTCAAATACCTAAGGGGTCAAGCATATCACTATTATGAGTGAAGCTAGCTGAATGTAAGACAATAAGGAATAGTGGGGATTGTAGTCAACTGGAGGGGCTTGGCCCATGTGAAGGGATTCACCACTCCTCAGGCTCAGTTTGATTGTTCACATGATCCACTGAGTTTTCAAGAGAAGCTGGAGATTTTCATAAACACTGCCAATGGATTTGATAAAGCAACCACCCTATAACAATGCGATCCAAATCCATCTACAGGCTAAACCTAGTCTGCAGACAGTGAGTTACAGAAAGAAGAAGAGGGAGAAAGACTGGCTCCCAAGCTTGGGAGCCAGCATTGTTGGAGTGCATGGGAACATGAGTGGCTGCAGGGGTGGTGGGTGGTAAGAGAAAAAAGTGAATAGATTGAAATCTTCCAAGACACTGAATACTCCCCAGGAGTTTAGACCTTATTCTGTGAGCAGTGAGGGCCTGGGATCATGGAGATGACTTGTTGAAAACCGTTTCTGAAAGACCTGTCTGGTTGCCTTTGGAGGAAGGGATGAAAAAGGTTGTTGAGTCAGGGCAGAAATGAGTTAGGAGGATGCTGCACAAGCCAGGGTGAGAACTAATAAGGATTTGAACCTAGACTGAAGGGGACTGGTGAGGTATATTAAGACTCAAAAAATATTCATGATTGGCTACACATATAGCTTGATGGGGAAAAAGACTGCTTTCTATGTCTTCAGAAATTGAGGAAACGGTCTAAAATCCAAATGGATCACTAACTAGTTTTGTAGGCCAGGGCCAATTATTTCTCTTAAGTGTTAGCTTTTTCTTCTGCCAAATGGTGACAGTGATAACTGTCCTTGTCAACTAGAGGATGATGTAGCAATCAAACGAAACAGAGGACATGCAGGGAAAGTCATCACCATAAAGGACTGTATCTATGGAAGTGATTTTGATTGTTGTTATTGTAGTTAACTCTGAAATTCCACATCAGTCAGGACTTTGGAAACATATGGAGGCATAAAAAATTATAATAAAATTGATACTTAAACCATTTTTAGGTTGGTATGAAATACATGGCAGCATCTGGAAAGAAAAAACTTAGGCTGCTGTCGTTAGCAGTGATAATCGTGGCACCTGCTGTGGCTTACAGCTCTTTCTAAGTAAAGTGGGCCCACCCACTGTCCTAGCTGAGATTTCTATCCTAGGCAGCCACATTTGATGCCTCAAGCCATGTCTGACCTGGAAAGCAGCAAATTCATCTGCTGATCATGGTCTAGGATATGCTGTCATGTTGAAAGACTATTTAAACAGTAATAATGATAATTAGCTGAGCTGAGGATATACTTCTGTAGAGAATTGGAGTGAGGAAAGAATAAGACATCCAGTCAATGGCATGAAGACAGTGGGGTAGATGAGCAGCATGGCAGACCACTAGAGATGGCAGATAGATGGTGAGTTGCTGAGTTGGTAGACCACTAGGGAGAGGACCTAGGACCTTCTGCATTCAGCATCGCTGGAGTTGCTTTAGGTGGAGAACCATCTTTCAGTCCCATCCTCTGTGTGGCCGCATCCTGTGATAACTTACATTCTTTTTGTTCAACATAATTTCATTCAGTGGAAATCCTTAAAATAATCTTCATCCCTCACTTGCATTAGCTCTTTTTTTGCAACCAACAAACAAACAAACAAAAAAACTGACACATTGCCCCTATTCACCTGAGATAAGATAAACCTTTCTGATACGTTTGAAGTGAAAAACAGAAGTCCAAAACTTGCTTAAGTGTCTTCAAGTGGGGGTCAAAAGTGGTTAAGTTAGATGGCAAGCAACTGGATAGACCAAGGAGTTAGGGTTAAACTTTAAGACATGCTTTTTTTTGAAATCCCATATATATATGCAGTTACTTTAAAAGAAGAAATATATTTTAAGACTAGTCAAGGCAGGCTGGGCGGTGGCTCACACCTGTAATCCCAGTACTTTGAGAGGCTGAGGTGGGCAGATTGTGAGGTCAGGAGATCTAGACCATCCTGGCTAACACAGTGAAACCCTGTCTCTACTAAAAATACAAAAAAAATTGGCTGGGTGTTGTGGCACATGCCTATAGTCCTAGCTACTCAGGAGATTGAAACAGGAGAATCTCATGAACCCGAGAGGTGGAGGTTGCAGTGAGCCGAGATCGTGCTACTGCACTCTAGTCTGGGTGACAGAGCAAGACTCCATCTCAAAAAAAAAACAAAACAAAACAAACAAACAAAAAGGAGTAGTCAAGGCAATGACAGTGAGGAAAAACTTTAATTAATGCATGAAATTGGTGGTCAGGTGGAATAATCATGGGCTTCAGAGTCAGAAGTTTAACCTGACTTCCTGCTTGGATGGGCAGCGAGGTCTAGGGTAAGTCACTCATTCTGCTGAACCCCAGATACTGAAAAATGGAGCTGTAAAGGTCATGATTATGATGACAATGACATTATTAATGACAGTGATGATGACCGTTGGCAGGAGTCCATGGAATTCCTCATATGCTTAACTATATTGTTTGTTATTAAGTAAAGCTCTAGTGTTAGAAATGAAAAGATTCAAGACCAAAAAAAAAAAAAAAAAAAGAAAGCAATAGCAATTAGATACAGAAGAAAGTTAACAAATGTCAAAACAAATTACTTGTGAAGAGTTGATATTCCTATTTGATTCCACATGATAGTTATGCAATGAAATGTTCTTGGGCCTCAGCATTTTAAAAGAAAGGTAATAGTATTAGTAACAATAATAGTGGCGATGGTAATAATGCTGATAATAACTGTAGCTACCACTTACTGAGCATCCACAATGGCCCAGGCAGTGTCATGCTTCACATTCACTGCCTCAGAGTCTCCAATAGTTATGTTTATTACCCCACTTTACTCATGAGAAACCCAAGAAACCCTCTGTTAATCTTCAGAGAGATTAAGAAGCTTGATCAAAGGTAAACAGGTAGAGATTTCAACCTAGGTCTTTCTAGCTGTGCATTCTGTGTCCGTCTTCCTGTTGGCTTAGTGAGCTCATCCTAGGATGCTGAAACACAGGAGCTGCGATGATCCTCGGAGATTGCTCAATCTAGGTACTTCTTTTTAGGGGAAAGGAAACAGAGACCCAGAGTTGTGAAATGGGTTGTCTGAGAGCATGCAGCTAGTTACTAGTGAGATGAAGTCCTCAGACTGAAGGCCCCTGACTCAGAGTCAGAGCCTGTCATCTAAACTGGCTGCATCTCTGGTTTTCAACTTCCATGCTCTTGTGCAAACAGACTGTTGGTTTTGTCCAGAGAACTGCAGGGCAAATTTACCCTTCCTAAGGGAACAGCTGGCATGTGTGCTATGAAGTCTGCTATTGTAGCACACCCTGGATTTATGGTGGACTAGCCTCTGGCTTCTATTAGTGATAGGGAATGTTTGGCTGTGAGCAAATAAGGGAGTGCACTGAAAATCAACCCCTAGATTCTTGTTTATTAGCAACTTCCAGCATGAACATTACATGGTACTCACCGACGTGGGAGCTGGGATAGCACATTAGTATGCTCACAGCAGCTCATCACATCCTAGGGTCCTTTAATTCTCACAATTAAATGGTGAGTTAGCTAATGCATTAGCCCATTTAAAAGATGAAGAAACTGAGACCCAGGGACATTAAGAAATTTGTCAATGTTTAAAAAAAGAAAAGAAAGCCTACTAAGTGTTGTAGGAAGATCATAGCCTTCATTTCTTGGTATGTTTGATGATGCCAGAGCTGACATTTGTAACCACTGCATACACCTGCACAGCACCTATACAGTTTTGCACCTATAGAGGGTTGGGGTGGTTAGAAAATAAAAACAGTCTTTGCCCTCAGGAATTTTACAGCCTAACATGGGACATATACACATTCACAGGCATAATTCATTATAATACTGTCTCCGAGAGAACATTGACTTTTTTTTTTTTTCAGGCACTGTTCTATGAGATTGATGAGAATCAGCTTTAATTTTTCAACATGGCTATGCAGTAAATTTTTATTCTCATTTTACAAATGAGAAAACTGAGACTGAGAGAGGTAAAGCAAATCACCAAACTTTCTGTAGTTAGTAGGTATTAGAGTCTTGATTCAAGCCATGGTGGTTTAACTCCAGAGTCTGGGGTCATAGTCACTGTGGTCAAGGATATGAACAGATAATTTTCAAAAGAAGACATTTATGCAGCCAACAAACATATGAAAAAATGCTCATAATCACTGGTCATTAGAGAAATGCAAATCAAAACCACATTGAGATACCATCTCACGCCAGTTAGAATGGCGATCATTAAAAAATCTGGAGACAACAGATGCTGGAGAGGATGTGGAGAAATAGAAACACTTTTACACTGTTGGTGGGAGTGTAAATTAGTGCAACCATTGTGGAAGACAGTGTGGCAATTCCTCAAGGACCTAGAAATAGAAATGCCATTTGACCCAGCAATCCCATTACTGGGTATATACCCAAAGGATTATAAATCATTCTATTATAGAGATACATGCACACGTATGTTCACTGTGGCATTGTTTACGATAGCAAAGACTTGGAACCAACCCAACTGCCCATCAATGATAGACTGGATAAAGAAAATGTGGCACATATACAACATGGAATACTATGAAGCCATAAAAAAGGATGAGTTCATGTCCTTTGCAGGGACATGGATGAAGCTGGAAACCGTCACTTTCAGCAAACTGACAAAGAACAGAAAATCAAACGCCGCATGTTCTCACTGATAAGTGGTTGTTGAACAATGAGAACACATGGACACAAGGAGGGGAGCATCACACACTGGGGCCTGTTGTGGGGTGGGAGAGCTAGGGGAGGGATAGCAGGGGTTGGGGGGATTGGGGAGGGATAACATTAGGAGAAATACCTAATGTAGATGATGGGGGGATGGATGCAGCAAACCACCATGGCACATGTATATACATATGTAACAATCCTGCATGATCTGCACATGTACCCAAGAACTTAAAGTATAATATAAAAATAAAAGAAAGTAGGGAATCCAAAGACAGAGACATTTAAAATGGAGAGCCTGTTGCCCTAAATCCTCAACACCGATTCCAGTAAACTTTCCTGCCAAACAAGAGCAATACAGTGTACAGTATTGGAGGCAGTGTGGTCTGAGCAACCTAGGAAGGAAAGAGCAGTCAGACCACCAGGGGTTAGAGCCATCTCTTCTCCATGTGAATGCGGTAACTGCCGAACCTGAGGACATCTTGGCTCTTTCTTCTGCGTCTTGATTACTATCACTGAAGGATCACCTAAACCTGGTTTATTTTTAAGAGAAAAGTTTTATTTTACTGCTTGTTTCTGGGAGGATACTCACAAAACCCAAAGAGACTGGGGAAGTTACAAAAGTGTCAGAAAAATCTCAAGTTATTACATTTTGCTTAATACCTACTAAGAAAATAATGTATTTGTATTTAATAAATATGGCTGGGCACTGTGGCTCACACCTGTAATTGTAGCACTTTGGGAGGCCAAGGTGGGCAGATCACCTGAGGTTGAGAGTTTGGGACCAGCCTGACCAACATGGAGACAAAAATAAAAGAGATACAAAATTAGCTGGGCATAGTGGCACATGCCTGTAATCCCAGCTACTCAGGAGGCTGAGGCAGGAGAATCACTTGAATCCAGGAGGCAGAGGTTGCAGTGAGCCCAGATCGTGCCATTGCACTCCAGCTTGGGCAACAAGAGTGAAACTCCATCTCAAAAATAAATAAATATACAAATGGGATTAGTTCCATTTTTTCCATAGTCCCTTCATAGACAAACTTATGTAACTATTTGTTCATGTATTACATAATGTATTCACACACATGTATGTATTTGACATTTACAAAAATCTATTCTTTTTGTTTTCCACAATTCCTAAGAGAAAGAAAATAGAGGCATTTTCAGTGCAACCCACTGTCTCTCCCTTACAGGTTTCCAGCTGCCTTTTTCTTTGGACTTTGTGGCAGAGTGAATAGGGGCTTGGTCTGGCTGTTAGGTTACCTCTACTGTTTATTTATTTATTAGCTGTGTGATTTGGGCAGGGGTCCTCCCTAGCTAGGCTCTGTGTTTTTGTTTTTGTTTTTTCTCTCTCTAAAAGCAGGGGTTGGACTAAGCCACTGGTTTCCACGTTGCACTATTGCACTCTGGGAATGGGGGTGGCAGCTGTGGAGTTATTGGAGAGGATCTGGGACTCCATGTGTTGGACAAGTTTGAGGGCTGAGCAAAATAATACCTCACACATGTCTATCATATGTGTATGAGGATTCTGTTGTGACTAGCAAAATGCAATTAGAAGTATTATGAAATTTTTCCTAACTGTAATCTTCATAATTTTCTTAATTAAAAATTAAAATATAACTGATTTTTTTCCCTAATTTTGGTCATTATGACATTCTTAAGGAACACACACTGAACATTATGTTAACATGAGGAAGGTATGGATACATCTTCTGTATTAGAAATAGGTCTCACAATTGCAAAGGTCTGAATGATTTATTGGGTCCTTTTTAGGGTTAACATTTTGGAATTCTAAATTGCAATGCTCCAAAATGGTAGCCACTAGCTACGTGTGGCTATTTAAATCTAAATTAACTTTAAAAAATTTAATCATACCCAAAGAACTATAAATCATTCTACTATAAAGACACATGCACATGTATGTTCACTGCAGCCCTGTGTACAATAGTAAAGACCTGGAACCAATCCAAATACCCATCAACGATAGACTGGACACAGAAAATGTGGTACATACACACCATGGAATACTATGCAGCCATAAAAAACGATGAGTTCATGTCCTCAGTAGGGACTTGGATGAATCTGGAAACCATCATTCTCAGCAAACTGACCCAAGAATAGAAAGCCAAGCACCATATGTTCTCACTCATAGGTGGGTGTTGAGCAACGAAAACACATGGACTCAGGGAGAGGAGCATCACACACAGGGGACAGTTGGGGAGGGTAGGGGAGAGACAATGGGGGGGTGGGGAGGGATAACATGGGGAGAAATGCCAGATATAGTATGCATCTAAAGTAAAATAAATAAAAAAAATTTAATCAGTTGCACTAGCCACATTTCAAATATTTAGTAGTCACATAGATTGGTGGCTACCATACTGGACAGTGCAGGTGCTAGAATGTTTTCATCATTGCAGAAAGTTCTATCAGAAAGCCCTGTTCTAGGAGAACTGAATGACCTTATTAATGTGTTTTCCTTGACATGAGATGGTCTTATGGTCTCTTCTAAGGATGTTTTTAGAAGAATACGAGTTTGAGCCTGAAGGCTTTTAGCTTTTGGCTCTGTCACTGAAGGGGAAAAAGATATACATCAGTGGGTGGGGAAGGTTAAGAAACCTGGAATATTGATCCACTTTGTGGGACAGTTTGCTTTGCACTTTTGATTACACTTAGTAACATGATGCTTGCAAACAGCCACATACACCAATGAGTGTTGATTCAGCCACACCCCCAGACCCAGCAAATAGCCTCACCCACTCAGTTACTCAGAAACTCAGAAGCCTGTGCCCAGGATCTGGATAAAGACAGATACAAGGATTTTGCTGATTCCTAGCCCAGAGGAGCCACTAAAAAGAGGAAGAATGGAGAAGCCATCCAAAGCCAAGTAACATATTTTCTTCTCTTAACAGGAAAGCTTATGGGTGTGGCCAGTCAAGGGACTGGGGATAGAGGCTAGGGGGTCTTCCTTCAAAAACTCCATGAGTTAACTAAGACTTAAGGCTTAGTAGGAAAAAATGGGTCAGGAGGGATAATTTGGCCTTATCATGCATCTAAAAGACACTGTTCCTCTTCTGACGAGTAAATAAATAATCTTCACTCTAGAACATTTGGAAAATGTAGGAGCTAAGAGGATTTTGATAATCACTCATTATCACTGGAGGTAATTATTGCTAATGTTTTGAATGTTAAAATAATTTATTTTCATTCCTTGAACTGAACTATAAAAGGTATTACATGCTTTTTTCCCTTTTTTTAAATTAGGGTCTTTCCTTATTTAATTGCACTAAACTGGAAAGCCAACTCAAGCTTGTGGTTTCTTTTCTTCTGTTGGCCATTTCTTTCTGCTTCAAAGTCGCTCCTCTCAGTTTGTAAATGAGAGTGGAGGTCTTGCAGTTCTGTTCTAGGAATGATATCCATTGGCCTCACTCACAAACTTGTTTGTGGCTCTGCTGGGGCTAAAACTTTGCCTCCATGGCCATGATAGCCAGGGGGATGAGGGGCAGTTTGTCATGTGGTTCAGGGGTGGCCTTGGCTTTTCATTTGGTTTGGGAAAGGATGAAAAGGGTCTGGATACTTTTTAAAGTGAAAAGAAACTCTACTTGTCTCTCTTCATCTGCAAAGTGATTTGGTAGAATTACATGGGTACATCATGAGTTCAAACGGGACAGAATTGGGATTTAGATAGAATTGGGCTGCTGATTTGCTGTTAAAATTTAATTAGTCATTAAATTGTTATTGACCAAGTTATGAATATGGTGTTCAGTAGGCACTAGGTCTACAAAAATGGACCAGACCAGATCCCCCACTCAGAACATTTACAGATTAGAGGTATTGATCCATAATGCAATGGACAGTCGCAATCTGAGTGTTGCAAGTGTTACAACAGAGGTAAGCTCAGGATACTGTTGGAGCCTAGGCAGGGAGAGGCACTTAATTCATTTTAGAGGGATCAAGGACGTCTTCTTAGAGGATATGCATCTAAACTGAAAAGTGAAGAATGAACAGGAAATAACATTTTTGAATGTGGAGGTGAGAGTGGGGGTGAGGGAGAATGTTCCAGGTGGAAGGTACAGTGTGAGTAAAGACAGGCAGGTGAGAGGCAGGATGTATCTGGGAATGACAGGTCCAGTAAAGTATATCCTATGTCCACTTTGAATATTTTGCTGGTAAATGCTTGGACAATAATGTTTGCTTCAAAGTGAGCCTGTGTTGATCTCTGAGGGTACATTTCCTTCATCCCCAAGTGTAAAGGCTGCCTGTTCTGAAAGAAGGCCCAGCGTCAAGGCTGCCTTCTTCAGGCAGCCCTCCTAGATTTTCCTCTGGTAGAAGTAAACTCTCCCTCTTCTGAATTCTCAGAGTGCTCCTGTCTTCTTGGAGCTTTCCACTTTATATAACAGTTGCTAACGAATATCTCTCCCTCTGCCCTCCTGGATTATAAACAAATTGAGATCAGGGACAGTCTTATGGTCTTCCAGAATCTTGCATGGCGCCTGGAACAAGGACGCCCTTCAACACAAGCATGTACTCAGGGAATGCTGGCTCATGATGAGGACTGACATGTGCGGCTCTCTCATGTGTGTTTTGAGCTTTTATGGTGTTGTCTCCTTCATTGCAAATTATCCTTTTCTCTCCATATGTTTGCCCTGCTCTCTTGCCACAGTCAGGCCCAGGATAATTTTTGGAAGAGGATAATGGCAATTAGTTCCATTTAGTCAACCTGGTTGAATTCATTGGAATTCAAGTTTTAAGTGGCATTATAAAATGGCTCTTGGAGTAAGGGCTCTGCTTTGGGTGAAGACAACAAAATTTCTCATATAAGTAGCAACTCTTTTAGTGTTGTGGAGGTTTTTAGCATTTGGATGCATCATGGTTGGATATATTAGTTGATAAAAGAGTGAAATAATTCCATGCCAGTAAGTGAATAGCTCCTGCCTTGAGCCCACTGAGCACCCTTCTGATACCCAAGACCCACTTGCATCCAGCAATTAATGTGTCAATGCCTGCTTTAGCAGGAGGTCTAGGGTCCTGAAGTAGCACCATGGTTTAGTCACTTTGATAGCTCAATACCCATGCCACTGGCATTTTGACTACCACCTCTGCTTATCAAGTGTGTGTCTATCAATGATACTGAGGTATTCCTCCTAAAGAAAACAGGATTTGGGGACATTTTGGATAAAAGAGAACTGATTAGGAGACCGCATAGTATAGCGATTCCAACCCATTGATTTTGATCATTTACTAACTGCATCACCTTACATATGATGTTTCACCTCTACTTCTCAGTTTTCTTGTCTGTAAAAGAGGAATATCAATTTATTCCTTTATCCATCCATTCATTTGTCCATTCACCCATCCACCCATTTATCCATCTGATAAATAACTGTGCCAAACTGGAAATGTTGCCTAATGGTGACCAGACACACATTTAGGGGATTCAGTTTCGAGTACTTGCCATAAATCTAGTTTTCAAGATCAAATGAGACATCAACAGGGAAACTCATTTGAAACTGCAAAGGACTTGATTGATATTAAGGTGTCCAGTACATCGATAGTATCCACTCAAAGAACAGGTTGAGGCATTGCTGGACTATAGCATTCACTAAGGCCCTTCCGCATGTCAGGCATTCATGACATTTGTCTAGATCTTGGGTAGGTTCAAAAGGACTAGGAGTCAGTTTCCATTTAACTATTTGTTGAAAGTCTCCGTTTCCAGATGTTATCTCTTTCCCACCAAAGAAAAAACATAAAGAGCTCTACAATCTTTGCTGAATGTCAAAATAATGCACAATCCTTATAAAGATGTGAAACAATTCGGGAAAAGGTGTAAAGACAAAAAGTAATATTAATCCCAAATTCTACCTCCCAGAGAGAAATATTTATTTTTGATGTAAAATTCTCTTCAGGCATCATTCTGCACATTTTTACACACAAATTGTTTCATATTATTCATGCTGTTCTAGAAGCGACTTTTCCTCTGAACATTATCAATATACATGGAAAGTTTTATTACTGGGAAAATGACTGAAAAGAAATGTTTAACATTAAAATGGGCTCTATTCTCTTTGGTTTCTTTCATCACAGCATTCTAGAATTCTGTTGCATCCTTCCTCTTGCATGTTCCCCTTGAACTGGTGAAATTTGTGCTTAGGTCCTGTACAGTGGGCGTCTTTTCAATTCAACAAAGACAGGCCAGGCCCAGTGGCTCATACCTGAAACCCCAGCACTTTGGGAGCTGAGGCGAGTAGATAGCTTGGGCCCAGGAGTTCAAGACCAGCCTGGGCAACATGGTGAGACCCCATCTCTACAAAAATACAAAAATTAGCCAGGCATAATGGTGTGCATCTACAGTCCCAGCTACTTGGGAAGCTGAGGTGGAAGAATTGCTTGAGCATGGGAGGTGGAGGTTGCAGAGAGCTGAGATCATGCCATTGTGCTCAGCCTGGGTGACAGACAACTGTCTCAAAAAAAAATTCAACAATTACATACTGGGACTGCATGACATTCCATTGTGTATACAAAATTAATTTAATTAGACCCCAGTTGATAAGTATTTGAGACATTTTCCATGTAATAATCCTACAATTATCATCCTCATGTATTCAACTTTGTCTATGTGCAATTGCATCCTCAGGACAAATTCCTAGGAATGAGAAGGCAGAGGTCAAAGGTTTTTAAACTTTAATTTGTATTCGTGTCTGGGGCTATTAAGGGACAAGAGAAGTGTAGGCTGTGGGAGGTTGAGGTTTAGCTGAAGTCGTGAGTCTTAAGTCTCATGGCACAATCAAAGAACAAGGCAGAAAGTGTTTAGTAGAGAGCTGAGAGTGAATGCTGTTAGGTGGAGGGGTCACCAAATGTTGGAAACAGTTTCAGCAGTGAGTGAATTGACCTTGCTTTGGAGTTCTTAAGAACAGCGTGGACGGCATCAGATAGGGCATCTCTGGGAGATTCCAGCGTAAAGGAGAAGACTGGAGCTGGATTCCTTTCAGTTCAACAAACATTTAGAGAAAGCCCCTCAGGTTCAGGCATAGGGTATGGAAAAAAACACACCAGCCCCAAGGGCTCTCAGTCCAGCAGGGGACATACAGTGGTCAATAGGACCTGCAATTCAGAGTGGATGGCTCCAGTGGGATCCTGTCTCAGGGGAGGCAGTATAGTGACTCTGGGTGGACAGAGAGGGCGAGTAGGCAAAGAGAACACGTCACAGGAGAGCTGGGCTTGAAGGAGGAGTGAGAATTCCTCAGGCAGGAAGGCAGGTGGGGGACCCCCCGAGTCTCAGCAGTGGAGAGGCGGGAGGCCAGGAGAGAGTGGGGCACTGTGGTCCAGGCTTGCCAGAGCATAAAGCAGAGAATCGGGGGGCTTGTCCTTGGAGGCTGTTTCCCATACCTGGGGCCAGCTACCTCTTCTCATGCCTTAGGTTTTTTATTCCTTTACTTGTCCAGGCTGGGCTTCCTGGTAGGGAGGACTTGCTTTGCATTTATTCTTTATGTAAAGTAAAGCTGTCTAGGAGGCACATTGTAAATGTCAATTGTGGAAGGACTCGGCTTCAACAGCAGGACCTCTACTTGCAAAGTTTCCTTCCAGTGTAGGCAATACAACTGACCCTCAGTGATTGACCCTGGGGACCTGCCAAGGCACAGCACTGCAATGGCTGGAGAAGCCACCTCTGCTGGCGGTCCAGGATCTTGGGAACAGCAAGCCCCATGTCCTTGGGCAGGGCTGGCCATGTAATTTGCATGGCTCAGTGAAAATAAAAACATGGAGCCCCTTAAGTTTAAAAGGCAAGAAGTCTTTTCTGTTTTCCACAGTCTTTCTCATGATCTGTCATGGTGCTTTTTATTTAGATTTATTAATAATGTCATGCTCTGTAAAGCACACGGATGCTTGTGGGGCAAGTGCAGACCCTCATAGGCACCCAGAGCTCCCCTCCACATGAATGACAGAAGATCCCTCTGCCTGATGTGGACTCTTCCTGCACCTGTGAAAGGCAGCAGAGATAGCTGGGCCAGGGAAGGGGAGCAGGTGGCCGAGAATCTGTCCTGGAAAGGCAGGGAGGCAGTGGGAAAAGAGACACACAAGAGTGAAGGCTCTACGCCCCTGGTACATGTACATGGTCCCATATGGCACAGCAGCCATGTCTGGGAGCCAGAGCTGGGATAGGAACACCCATGTCTAGCCTGAGTGACCAGTCAGCAGGGCAGCGGTTGTGTAGAAAACATTCCAGCTTAGTGCAGGAAGATAAACTGAGTGACCTTTGGGGTCTCTCCCTGCTCAGGGATTTTGTGATTTTTGTAATAAAGTTTCGGGAAAGGTTATTCACGCATGTATTCATTCAGCACATTCAAATGCCACACTCTTCCAGATGCTGGAGACAAAAGACAGAGAAGGCTGTTGTCTGCTGCTGAGGAATTTTTAACTGTAAAAACCATACAATGTACCGTTGTAACTATTTTAAGTGTACAGTTCAGTTGTGTTAAATATATTTACCCTGTTGTACAACAGATCTCTGGAACTTTTTCATCTTATAAAATGGAAATGATACCCATTGGAAAACAATTCCCCATTTCCCTTCCTTTCAGCCCCTGGCAACCACCATTCTACTTTCTGTTTCTATGAGTGTGACCACTTACACTACCCATACCTTGTACAAGTGGAATCATGCACTATTTGTCTTTTTGTGCCTAGCTTATTCACTTAACATAATGTCTTCAAGATTCATCCATGTTGGAGCATGTGACAAGATTTCCTTCATTGTAGGACTGAATAATATGACATTATATGTCCATGTCACAGTTTTCTTTATCCTTTTGTCCACTGATGGATATTGGGTTGCTTCTGTCTCTTGGCTGTTACCAATAGTGCACCTACAAATACGGATGCATAAATATCTCTTCGAGATTCTGTTTTCTATTCCTTTGGATATATACCCAGAACTGCTATTGCTGAGTCACATGGTAGTACTATTTTCAACTTTTTGAGTAACTGCCATTCTGTTTCCTACAGTATCTGTTCCATTTGACATTCCTGCCAACATTGTGCAAGGATTCCAACTTCTTTATATCTTTGTTGCCCTTGTTATTTTCTGTATTTTTAAGTTTTTAGAGACAGGATTTTACTCTGTTGTCTAGGCTGGAGTGCGGTGGTGCCATGTTGCCTCACTGCAGCCTTGAACCTCTGGGCTCAAGTGATCTTCCTGCCTCAGCTTCCCTAGTAGCTGGGACTATAGGTGCACACCACTATGCCTGGCTAACTTACAGATTTTTTTTTTTTGTAAAGACTGAGTCTTGCTGTGTTGCCCAGGCTGGTCTCAAACTCCTGGTCTCAAGTGATTCTTCCACCTTACCATTTTTTTTTTCATAGTAGACATCCTGATGGGTGTGAGGATTGTATCCTTGTAGACGGCCAGGCATGTCAACAGATGCCAGCAGTGGGGTATCTGGAGCTGGATAAAAGTCAAAACAGGACACCCCAGGGCAGCCGTGGGGAGGTTGGATCTTAACTGATGATGATGGCATGAGGAGAGGCTTTAGTGTGCAGGCTGCCCTAGGGCTGAGAGACTTGAAAGGCGTTTTCAAGCCCCTTGTAACCATTGATCGCCCGTGAGACCCTAGGCAAGCTGATTCATCTGAACCACCGTTCTCCGTTTCTGACAAGATGGGCTGAGCCAGGCAGCAGCATGAGGGAGGTATGGAACTGTGAAACAGTCTGGCCAGTTTGTGTACCTCTCATCGCCCCAGGTGCTGTGATTTCAGCCTTTGCCCCAGGTTGCTTCCAGTGTACATCCTTCAGAGCTGGTGCCTGCAGGCCCCTCGCATGGAGCCTTTTTCGTGGCCAACTGGCAACAAGCCAGCATGCGCGGGTGCCCTGCTCCCAGCAGCTGCCGTCTGCGCGCATCTGCTGGTGGCTCACGTGACCTCAGCTGCAGCGGTGGCAGCTGTGGGATGCTGGTTGTCCAGCTGACTGCCTGCTGGGGGCAGGGGCGTTTCTTATGCGTGACAGAAGGTAACATCTGTGGCTGGAGAGATAAGGAGAGTTTCTATGTGAGTCACTGGAGGAAAGAGGAAAAAGAAAAACCTCCGACTGAGGAGAAAATCCTCAGGTTGCAGGAAGAGCAGCTGGTGTGTCATTCTTCTGGCCTAAACCTGCACAAAGTCCGGGCCCAGACGCCCATCATGAGGGAAACTGAGACGTGTGCGCCAGGGACCCAGAGGAGACCGTTAGCAGGAGAAAGCAGCGCCCCCTGCTGGTGATAAATACAGCAGAGCCGCGGACTCCAGTGGGCACCAACTGCCTGGAAATCCTCCACCTCCCCATCCTCCCCGCATTGCCAAGAGAAACTGACGTGTTTCTGGATTCTAAGGTTCGTATCTTGGTCTATAGGTTGCACTTGGTTGGTAGCTTATAATTGGTATGCATAATTAATGTGCTGTGGTTTATAAATCAATGGCACACTTTACTCTTTTCTCTTTGATCTCATTAACTGTTACAGCAGTCCAGTGAGATAGACTTTAAAGGAAATTGGTGAAGACTCCATAGCTAATAAGCAGTGGAGCCAAGATTTGCACTCAAAGTTTGTAATCCAAAGTCCCACTCTCCTCTCTCCCACTAAATCTCATTGCCTGGCCCTAGTTTTGGAGGACTCAATAGCTGAGATCTGTGCAGCTCCCCACACCCCCATTCTGTCTTGCCTTCTCTGCTCTCAGGCTAGCCACATCTTTCCCTGCATGATGGAGGGGCTATTGCTCACTGCATTTCTGCCGAATGAGCTGCTGTGCAGAGCGGTGATGACAGAGGTAAGGTTATCTGAGCCAGAGGCCCGAGCAGGTATTTTGCCCCACCCCCCTCCAAGGGCTCCAAAGGTAGAAGGAAAATGTCTGAATCAAAAGCAAGATGCTGACGGATATTCACACCGTGATCCTGGAGGGAAAGGAAACAAACTCCATTTTCCAGGTGATGGGACAGAGGCACAGAGGGGTGAATGAAACAACTTTGTCAATGTCACCTATAAAATGAGATACAGTGCACGGCCATTGGCTTTAATGCCCTTGTTTTTCCCACATATTCTGTTGAACCATATAAAGTTGTCAACTGAATGGGTCAAAAACAGCTGACTCTAAGCAACTTCATGTGATTCAACTCAATGTCATGCTGCTTCCCCAGGACACCGCAAAATCCTGCAAGTACTCTCAAGTTCTTAGAAGAAGCACTTAATAATTATTCATAAGAGTAGCCTAATCTATTTTAGGTTATTTTTTTAATTAGCAATTTAAGCATAGTAATGATGATGATAATGTCAATAATAGCAGCTAACTCTCTTTTTTTTTTTTTTTTAAGATGGAGTCGTGCTTTGTCACCAGGCTTGAGTGCATTGGTGCAATCTTGGCTCACTGCAACCTCTACCTCCTGGGTTCAAGCGATTTTTCTGCCTCAGCCTCCCAAGTAGCTGGGACCACAGGCACGTGCCACCATGCTTGGATAATTTTTTTGTATTTTTAGTAGAGACGGGGTTTCACCGTGTTGGCCAGGATGGTCTCAATCTCTTGACCTCGTGATCCACCCACCTCGGCCTCCCAAAGTGCTGGGATTACAGGTGTGAGCCACTGCGCCCAGCCAGCAACTAACTCTTAAGGAACCCTTAACATATGCCCAGCCCTGTGCTAAGCCCATGCATTATTTCATTTAATTCTCCCAACTGTCCTATAAGGTAGATTCTATTATCACCTGATTTTA